>CAJVGC010000508.1:52348446-52389686 GCA_910822075.1 Senecio squalidus
TACCCCCATAATGTCGACCCAATCATCTCTAGTTTCCACGGTCCTCCTCAAGCTCTCGAGCTCCGCCTCGGCACATTTATCCAATAAGGATCAACTCCTTCAACTGCTTCCCAGTTCATCAATCAGTCTCCACCGACTCGAACGCTAACAATGGAATTCCACCAAGTCAATGCTGTCCCCTGTTAGGACAACTGTACGGACTTTATCCTCCTCCGCGCAACCCACTGTACTGGAAAATAGACCTCCAATTTCTCCATCCACTGGAGTGTCCCATCGAGCCCTCAGTACCTCGAACTCAGGACCCTTGCTCCCATGAAGGTCTTCAGCGAACATCCCCTCCGTGGAGTGTCATCAATAACATGGTGCGTCGAGTAGAGTCTCCGCTCTACCAGAACCAGAACCTCCCGCATGCATACCCGACTCGGGTCCACCAGATCCAGTAACACAATCTCAGGACCACCGTGTCCAGAACCACCCGATCCAGTACCCGTAGTCTCGGGACCTCCACCAATCACAATAGGCTCAGGACCACCCCTGATCTGATCCACCAGTACCATTAACCGTCACTGCTATGCAACGTACTCTCTTAATCTGAGCAACAATAGTAGGTAGCAACTCCGCTATCTGCTGGGCTACAAGCTGAGCCAAATCCGGTGTAGTCTCTGGACCGATCCGCCGGTCCTCGTAACAGGAGTTCCTCGTAACAGGTGTAGGACCACTAGTCCTCGTGACTGGAGTAGGACCTCTAGTCCTCGTAACAGGTGTAGTCCTCGTACTCGTGCTCGCATCTCTAGCCTTTACGCTCGGGCGTCCACGTCGTGCTGACTTCTTAGGCGGCATCGTCCTAAAAGTATAAACGTGTTAAGTAAGATAGGCGTCAAAATAGAGTTAGATGATAAAAGCAAAAGTGAGAAAATAAACACGTAAAGCACATAATGCACACTTAGCAAATCAGAGAAAATCGATTGTAAAGCCTCCGGTCATAGTCCAAGTGATTTCCTTCATAAAGCCACTTGGTTCGCTATAACCATTGGCTCTGATACCAATTTCTGTAACACCCCGCTAAAAGCGGAACGCAGAGTGTTCCAGTTAAAGATATCAAGAGTCAAGGATTACAACATACAACCGTAAACAAAACATCAGAATATATTAATCATGCCTCAAAGTTTACAAAATACAATACAAGATCAAAGAGTACCAAATGCTGAATACAAATACATAGCAATTGTCAACTTCGTGGATCATACAGGAATTACATCAAACAAACGAATTCCAAATTCAATAAATATATGATCCCAAAAGATGCAAGGCATGATCAACTAAAATCCTCAAACTCCTGAAAAAGCGTTAAAAACGACATCAACACAATGTTGGTGAATTATTCGCAATATGTAAATAAGATTTGACCCAATAAAAGATTTAATAAACATATTCAGTTTCAAAAGCATATCTTGATGTATAACCCTAGTGTGAGTATAGATACCAAAGATTAATATACACTGAACCTGACCACAATCCCCTATCCTAAGGCGATGCAATACCAAAGGCAACAAATAATCATACGGCCATAACATTCACTCGTAGGGATATCCTCTCGAGTAATGAGGGTTGGTCAAACCCATATAGATCTATATATATGCAACCGTGGGCAAATAGCTAACAAGTGTATGAGGGTGGCTTACCAAAAGCCTATGAAGCATCCTAATCTAAGGTGATACTAATACACTAGGCATACAAGATATACATCATATAATAGTTCAAAAACGCTTTCCAGCCCAAAATAATAAGAGAAAAGGGGCTACGAATAACTCACAAAATAAGCTCGGCAAGAGATCGGGTAATAATCAATAAGAAGCTAATAATCCGCCGCCTAAGTGCCCTAAATCAATATAACAAAGTCTAAGTATCTCAATAACATAGTTCGGTTTAGCCTTGTCGGTTAAGTTTAGAGTTTAAGATTTATTAAAGTATTCCAACGATTTCCAAGTCGAGTCGTGATGACGGTTCAAGGTGACGATGTTCCGCGTCGATAGGGACGATGGGAAAATATCGATAAGTTTCACGTCATAATGACTTTTAGAAAGGAATAACATTCCGAGCCGAACTTGACTAACAGGAACGTCGATTGAAAGGAATACCGTTCCCAAAGTTTATTGAAGTCAACCAAAGTCAACGTCGAAGATGTTGACTTGGTCAAAGTCAAAGATGTTGACTTGGTTAAAGTCAAAGTCAACAATTGGAAGGAAAAGTCAAAATTAAAGATATTGATTTAGATTAGTCAAAAGTCAACAATTTGAGAAAAGTCAAGGTCAACGTTTGTAGAAAAGTCAAAATTGATGATATTTAGATTGGAATATAACTTTGACTATTTATGAGTAAAAACGCTTTTATTTTCAGAATAATAGAATGAAAATGATTTATGACGGTTTTAACAATTTTCCGTAAAAGTAAGTAAACGTTTGATTACATATTCTCGATTAATATTTAAGATTGCGATATGTCCTTGAGTCCAAAGACGTTAATTTGACTTATATGATACTTTTATACATAATAAGTTACTGATATACGTTTAAAGTCAAAACACGTTAAGAGTCTAAGTCGAAAATTAACAAAAACGACAATTTTGAAGGACAGACCCCCGGTGCTGCGCACCAAGGGGTAGGTGCTGCGCACCGGGGTGTTTCCCGAAAACGAGTTTTGACGTTTTTGTTGCTAACTGTTTCGTTTGACGTTTTTAGGTGAAAGTGTAAACTGATCAAATGTTAGTTTAGGTTCATTTAACATTTCCCAAGTGTCATATATGTCTAAATGTGTGGTTTTACATATATTTATCATAAGATATGTTAATTTCGGCAAATATCTTATCTTTACTTATTTTACATGTTTTAAGTCCAAACTTTCTGAGATTGATAGGTGTTGGTCTAATAGGTTAACCTAACCATTTTCAAGGCTTAAAACCGAATTTGAAAGTAAGGAAATGAAAAGATAAGAGGTTAATAATATTCTACCGATTTCACCCGCAAGACGTGTCGTAGTTGAAATCTTGCAAGAACTTCGGTAAGGAGGAGACTTCAAGGGTGGTGGTGAGGAGGTATAAGACTCCAAAATGCAAACAAATCCACCGTTAGAAAGAAGTCTCTAAAAGAAGAAGTTTAAATGAATTTTCGAAGGATTAATCTTACCAACACGCAAGGTAGAGTTTCCTCCGAGAAAGGTAGCCAAAACTCCAAAAGTGGTAGATGAATCTTGGGAGTAGAACACCTCCGTGAACACACAAAAGAAAGGTGTTAGAGAGTTTTCAAGTAGAAAAGGAAAATGGCAAAACTTGAAGAGTTTACATACCAAAATCGGATATTATGTTTTCTCCAAGGAAAGTTGCCGGAACTCCACCACTTCAAGGGTATCAACGGATATGAAAACTTGGTAAGATATAAGAAACGTGATTATGAGTTAGAAAGTCTCAATTAAATGAAAGAAATAGAGGAGAAAGTATGAAAACATCAAAGAGGAACTTACCGAAATGTGTAGAATTCAAAGGTTGTTTGTATAAGACGATTTCTCCATTCTTTTCTCTTAGATTCTCACTTCAAATTGGGGTTTTAATACTCTTATTTTCTCTGGAATGTTGAGAGAGAATAGGTGTTTTGCAAGAGTGAGAATGAGAGAAAGGTTTAACAAAAGTGTTTGATGTAAAACTTGATTTTTGGAAAGAGAAATGGTTCTAACATGCTTTGAGATCCACATTTGAATCTAGCATAACCAAATGGGGGTGTTTGCAGAAGAAATCACGTGAAAAGGAGTTTGGAATCTCAAGATATTGACTCACAAAGTCGAAAATGGAGTTTAGCCGAAAATGGCTTAGGTGCTGCGCACCATGGCTCTGGTGCTGCGCACCGGGGTCTCAAATGGTCCATTCCGTTATCTTTTCGTTAAAGGACCAGATTTGTAACAGATTCCGTTAGTTCTCCGTTAAAGGACTAACTTTGTAACAGATTAAGTTAGAGGACTAACTTTGTAATGGAATTTCGAAATAATGATTTTCTTAACCGACGATTATGGCGTAAACGCACTACTTTAATAACGTGAGAATACTAGATATTAGGCACTTAGGTGATTCTAAAGCTTCCGTCTCGAGAGACAAAGTAATAAAACACATAACCCGACTCAAATGCAATAAACGTGAGTAAAATAAAGCGAAATACGAGGGTCCAAATCTTTGCGAATAAAAAGAGTAATAATCGGTAAATAAAATATACCTCGAAAAGACGGATTGTCACATAAATTGTGTGAAATTTTTTTTGGACTTGGCTATTGGGAAATCAAGTAAAGAGGGAAAGATATTATATGTTGCATTACTGTCTATAACAAGTTAGCTTATCTTCGTAGTATGGTTAGGTCCCTGTTTCTTTCAATAAACACTATCGTGTTACATTAAGACTTTATCTTCGTTACTTCTATTGCTAACAATTTAAATTTCTTATTTACAATCGACACAGGATGGGAAAACATAAAAGGTTTCATACAATTTCTATGAGTGAAGCTCTACGACCTACTGAAATGAAGCATTCTAGTGAACCAAGACTAAGTGAGTAGACTCCTTCACCTAATTATTAAGCTGTCATGAATAGGGGAAACAGTGTAATGTCTAAGTCGAACACGGAAATATGGAAGCATTGTAAATGCATCTCCTGCGGAGGTTGTGGTATGTACTTCTGAATAATATGCTTAACACGTGTTATACGTCACTATAGTATTGCTTAATATATTGTTTAACTCTTTATTAACATCATGGAGAAAATGAAAAATATCACGGATAGGTCTACTAGTAGTGCAAATGCATGGGGTATTAACTGGAAAAATGATGATTTCAGTTCAACGTGTATTCATAAAATTTTGATATAAAGGTTTATTATATGGACAAAGGTATCAGTTCAACATGTATTCGTTCAATTTTGCTTAGTTAACTAAGACTTCATAATAGTTTTGGTAATATAATGGAAATAATCTAGTGTCATGTTGAGGTTCTCAACATGTCTTACTTACTTCCTAATGTCCTAAAATTTGTGTTTTGTATACTTACAGTCATGAATAGTCTTTGCATCGGTTTGCATTAGTTAGTCAGATTAAGGTGCTCAGACATTGGCATAGAATTATGAACATGTTCTCAACAGTAGGTTATCCCTGTTTCCTACTCTGTTTTACACACTTACTAACCTCAACAAGGTTCATATTTCACATGGAATCTTACTAATATAGCAATATTAAATTTTATTTAGGCTGCTAAACATATATGTCAGGTACCAACTTTTGTACTACCCTTTGTACTGCTATTTTGCTTTAGAAATGTATACTCATGACTAGCTTTTGCTATTGTGCTATGTAGATACAAGGTTGTAAGTTTTATACGTGTTTCTAGAAATTACTTTGTTTTATAGCATATAGTCTACAACAAATTTAAAGGCCACTTTCAGAGTTTGATGTTTCAACTATGATGAATAAATTAAGAGTGAAATTTCTAGGTTCGCTCGTATTGGCAATCTCGTTCCGTATGCCATTTTTTAAATTATGTTTCCTATTTTGGTTGTATAGAATATAAAGGTATTTTGCTTGGATATACGGTAAGAATTATTTTAAATGTATGTCTTACCTTTTGTTTAGTTAAGCTTATTTCTCTTGCTTGCTTTATTTTCTTTTATTCAGCGGAAAAGGATATTCTCACATTTTATGTCCAGGGGGGTTGTATCTTCTAAATCGAGGTGTGAAGGCACAGAGAATGTTGAAATCAAGGTTAGTTTGCAATATTGCATATATTTTATTTTGTTATCTTTTATTAGTAAAGGCAGGTTTCATGCTTTTTTTCGTGCTATATTTTTTCATTTTTTATATGATTTCATCAAATGGTCATTTTTTACAAGGTGTTCAAGCATTCTTACGTTTGGAGTTCTGTCATTTAAATGGTTAGTTTGAAAGACATGACAAATAAGTTTGTGTTAAACTTTCAGGCTGTTAATCTGCAAGTAGAGCGGTATATACCATGAGGTAACATTTTCTACATTTTGGCAATATCTGATTGGTAATTATTGATGGGTATTTACGGTATTTGACATGTAGAGGATTAAAGGGATATGAAGTTAATGTTCTAATATTTGCAACTTTAGTGTTTCACATTGTTTGGATACATTAACATATTAACATATAAGGTCTGCCAGCGATTGCCAATTTACCTTCTCAAATATGTCAACCAACTTTGAACTATTAGAGATAATTAGTCGGATTGAGTACGGTTGACCCAGGAATAGTTAACGAATTAAAGGTTTAAGGTTTTTAAATGTGTTAAATGGATCAAATAGTTCGCTTTTTACGATCTTTATTATAGAATTGTGCTAAAGTTTAGTAAATTTGTATCGAGTATATATCGTAACTGTTTATTTCTTTATTTTGCAGATGTGTAGCTGTATGAAGGAGATGATCTAACATGGAAAAAGTAACTATTTTTTTTCTTCTTTTCCTTACATATTTTGGACCGTAAAAAAATTGTGTATTGGAGTAGTTAACATTCATTTTTTATATAGATTGGAAGGAGATGTATTGGGTATGGTTTTGAGTAATAAAATTGTTTTTTGATTGCATTTTGTGATTTTTAATTGTTTTATGTAATATAGGAACCAAAAAATGAAGAAAACAAAAAGATAATGATACTTTTACTGACTGAAATAAGTGTCAATATTGTTGGTTTATGAAAAACTTTGATTACCCATTAATGACTAAAGTCGTTCAGTCACTAAAAGTCCAGAACCTTTTCTGACTGAAATTTGTGTCATAATAGACTTTTAGCGATGGTGGTAGTAGTGACTCTTTTTTCTTCAGAAGGAGTAGACCAACTAGTATTTAGTGACAGTTTTTAGACTTTTCCTGACAGTTTTTTTCAGTCAGTAAAAGTCATATATCTTGTAGTGTTGTCACCCTCACTAACATTTCTCTCTACATTTTTAGTTTTCAGATTTTTTTTTGTTTGGTTTTGGTGGTTCTATATAAAACACTTCGATCATCTCTCAAAAGTAATATTATTTAAGACCGGTTAATATCAATCATTACATTATTAAATTCGGACCTATTAATATTTTATGACAATTATCATTGGTACAAAAAAAGAGCATTCTTAACGTTAGTGTTATGTGTACCTTATTACCGTTCATAACTCAAACCGTACTTGTATAAGCGGTTATGTGGCACGTTATGGACCTTGAGCCATGGCTACGGTTTACGTTTCTTTTTTGTTTTTCATTTTTCTCTTTTCCGCTTTTAATATTATTTAACTAATACAAAAAAAAAACAAATAAGTGGATCCATATTGTAAAGCGATATAGAGCTTGTAAACAAAAACAAATTCACTGTTTATTGGGGCTTATAGCCAAATGATTACAAAGACTCAAATGATTAAGAAAATGAAAACAATCACGGATTGCAATACTCAAATGATTGAATTGACTAATAAGCAATTCAATCTTACAAAACACCACTTTGGGTAATATGATCAAAGCAAATTTACACACAGAATAAAGAAAAAGACTTTGATACTGCCAATTGCCAAATGGACCGTATGTTTATACTGGTTTGCAAGTGTCCATCTGTCCCCCTCATACTCCTAACTATAGCAACTCTAGCCCTCCAACTGTATCTTTATGACATAAATAGTCCCTGTAATTGAGGAATCAAGTAAATGCAGGTAATTAAGACAAAATGGTAAAGAAGGAAAGATTGATATGGCTTAATTTAACCCCCCCCCCCCCCCCCTCAATCTTTACTTTGAAACATGTCAAAAAGGTTCAATTTTTCACATAAAAACTGGTGTTGGGATTTACCCAAACCCTTTGTGAAGATATCTGCTGTGTTGTTAATGGATTCAATTTTAAAAGTTTGAACAACACCTGCATATATTTTTTCCCTTATAAAATGGAGATCAATTTCTAAGTGCTTAGTGCGTTCATGAAAGACAGGGTTGGCAGCCATTTGAAGGGCTGCTTTATTGTCACAAAAAAGTTTTATAAGAAGCAAATTTTTGAGGTTGAGTTCCTCAAGTAATTTTAAGATCCACATAACTTCAGTAGTAACAGAGGCAAGGGCTCTGTACTCAGACTCAGCTGAGGATCTAGACACTATGTTCTGTTTTTTGCTTTTCCAGGAGATCAAGTTTCCATTTAGGATATCCCACAATTTCATAGCATCTGTCAATAGTGTGTCCCTTTTTGTTACATTTATCACAGCTTAGATTAAGGTTTGGACCTCTGTTTTGACCATAAGTTTTATTCTCAAAAGTTTTGGACACAAACGCAGATGGTTGAGTTTTAGATTTAGAGGAGGTTCCTCTGTGGGATTCTTCTCTAGAAATGATAGAGAATGCAGTTTTGATGTTAGGTAGAGGATCTCTAGTCAGAATGTTACTTCTAATGGATGAATAAGTATCATCTAACCCCATCAAAAACTGCATAAGTTTTAAAAGTTGGTTGTGATTACAAAAGTCTTTAGAGGCATGACAGGTGCAAGTGGGGAGTTTGACTAATGCATCAAATTGTCTCCAAAGTGAATTCAGTTTGTGATAATATTCAGAAACAGTGGCACCATTTTGAGATAGAGAGTTAATTTTATGATGCAGATTAAAAATGACAGACCCATCAACCTTATCATAAGTTTCTTTAAGTTCTTGCCAAACAACTGTAGCATTTTTTGAAAAAATTTGACCCAAGTAAACCTCTTCAGTGACAGACCCAAGTATCCAAGAAAGAACAACAGAATTACACCTGTCCCATTGTCTGCCCAACACAATATCATCCAAGTTTTTTTCACAAGATCCATCAATAAACCCAATTTTGTTTTTAGTTTCCAAGGCCAGGATCATAGCACAACTCCAGACATTATAGTTTTCTGTTCCTTTAAGTTTAATATTAATAATAGAGTGTGTGCTGGTGTCACTAGCATGTAAGAAAAGAGGGTCACAAAAGTCAAGGTCACTGACTTGAGTGACCTTTCTCCCACCATTAGCAGGGGTTTCAGGAGGGCACATAATGGTAACAGATAGTCACAAAAGAGATGTAAATGCAAATGTACTTAGAAGTCTTAACCAAGGACCTTATCTAGGACAGGTTTCCCCAAATGACAAAGCCCCTACTGAAATTAGGCGAGGAAGTCTCCTAATTCAGTAGTGCACAGTTGATAATCACCAAACAATAAGGAACACAGATTGATATAGAACAGAATTGCACAAGTAGTAAGTAACACATAAACAAACAGGAGCAATTAGGATCCAAGTTTATGGTCCAAGTATTCACTAGGGGGCAGTTGATCCCTGTCCGACACAGAAACGCCCTAGAGAAGGAACTTGCCACAAATCAATGGTGAGAAAGATGACTTACAATGATTGCTTGAGAAGACTACAATTACCCGTTAATCTTGAGAGCGCAGCGGAGATGATTTTTTTTTGCTCAGTAGTAACACAGGTTAACCCACGATCTGGTTTTTTTTTTTTTTTTTTCCTTCAAAATTAAGATTTTCAATTAGGGTAATTCAGTGATTAATTTAGGGAAAATAAAAAAAAAAACTAATTTTGATGATTTTTTTTTTTCAATTGATCTTGACAGAACTTTTAAAAAAAATAACTAAATCGATTCAACAATCAATTTATTTGATGTGGGATCGATTAGGTTATAGTAACGAGAGCCGTAGCTCTGATACCATGTAAAGCGATATAGAGCTTGTAAACAAAAACAGATTCACTGTTTATTAGGGCTTATAGCCAAATGATTACAAAGACTCAAATGATTAAGAAAATGAAAACAATCACGGATTGCAATACTCAAATGATTGAATTGACTAATAAGCAATTCAATCTTACAAAACACCACTTTGGGTAATATGATCAAAGCAAATTTACACACAGAATAAAGAAAAAGACTTTGATACTGCCAATTGCCAAATGGACCGTATGTTTATACTGGTTTGCAAGTGTCCAGCTGTCCCCCTCATACTCCTAACTATAGCAACTCTAGCCCTCCAACTGTATCTTAGCTGTATGACATAAATAGTCCCTGTAATTGAGGAATCAAGTAAATGCAGATAATTAAGACAAAATGGTAAAGAAGGAAAGATTGATATGGCTTAATTTAACACATATTTCAGTGTCATGGTTTGAAAATATTTTGAGTGTTATGTTATGTAAAAACGTAGTTATGACACCGGATGTTTCCATATTATGATTGAAAGTGCTATTTATGTATTTAAACAATGTTTATTCGTCCTTGGGAGTTGAGGGGGCGGCCAATTGAAACTGGATAAATTGTTACAAAAAAGACGAGGGGTCTAAGGTTAAATTCTCACCAGGTGCTTTTATTACAAGGACGTAAAACTATTTTTTTTCAAAAATTTTGACGTATTTTCAACTAACTTATATGCTCCCATTGTATACGAGCTTTACAGCCTATCCGCCGTAGGGCTTCCTTCGTTTTCTCGGTTTGAAGAAACAACAAACAATAAGTTCAAAATCTAACTCGCGAACCGTGCTAGTTATCTTAAGAAAAGTTCAAATAGCACAAGTGAATAAATTTTTCTTTGAGTTGATTTACCTACATATACAGAGTTAAATATATCTCTCTGTGTTTAAATGTATCACAAAATTATATTTTCTAGTGTAGTAACCGGCGTCTGCTATCAACCTGATGAATTCATAACCAAAAAAGCATAATGGATTGGTCGTTAAGCAGCTGCCGACACAGCTTCGATTGCACTGCCTAACGGCCAAGCAGCTTCAACTAGTGAATTTTGGTACTCAACTTTTTTCACTAGTGTAATATCTTGCCACGGGTCCAAACCTGGCCAACACAAATTAAAACAGTTTCTAAGAACTTCGTTTAGTTCCAAAAGAAAAGGGCTAATGTTTCGCGTACAAATTTTAAATTAGAAAGAATGGAGATCAACGTATAATGAGGGTGTAACTTACCAAATCCATCCACAAGTAATGTGAATTCGTACACGAGATCCATACATAAGTAGGGTAGATTAGAAGATTCCACATGACGATATTTGGATTTAGCATCCTCAAGTTTAGTCACGCAGACTCCCTCAGCGGCTTTTTGGAAATCTATTGGGTGAACTTTCGCAATAGGTTTACTTGCATCAATCATACCAGCCTACATAAAAACTCATTATTTGATATTCGACTTCTTCAAACATATCTTATAATTCAAATTTAATACCTCTGCAGCTCTATCGTAGAAAAACGAAGCAACAAACAGAGTGTTTTGTCCATCACCACCACCACCATTCCATACACCACCGAAGGTGCATTTGTGGTGTGAGCAACTTGTTTTATTAACTTTGAGAGCCTTGAGTGCTACTTCCCGACACTCTTTCATATTTGCACCAGAAGAAGGACCTAGCGCTTTGTAATCTTTTTCTCCATACGAGTAAACACCTAAGAGAAAACATGGACAAAAGATAATATTATAAATACTCGAGTTTGTTGGTAGATATATGTTGCAAATGTTTCACATAAGCATCATAACATACCATCGTAGCCAGACAAGACGCATGGACTTTCCGAATCCCTAGAAGCCCCAAGAATCTCGGCTCGAGCAGCCAATAATCCGTAATGCAAGTAACTGACGCATAAAAATACCATATTACATCAAATTAAACATTTCGCCCGCATAAAAAATACGTACCTGTGAACATAAAGGTAATATTTTGTTCCCATGAGAAACATTTCTTTTACATATGTATCGTCTTCATTTGATGCCCTTGGAGCTTTTGCAGCTTTTGCTTCTGAGATAGCATACGCCATTTGCACGGACCCCCCACCCAGATCAACGACCCCAACAGTGTCCGAGTAATTCTTGCCTAATCTTTTTAATAGGTAATTTATTGTCACCTGTAAATATATGCAACATGTTTTATTAAAAGGGAAAATATGTAACGAGGTAACAAACTTTGGTCGAGTTTTTCTCATATAGGGTAAATTAATTTTTGTATTGAAAGTTTAAGCTATTTTGCCATTCTTATGCAAACTCGATCCTTTACGCACGTGCACGGATAGATTTCAAAAGGCGTAAAAACAAAGCGGCTTACCCATTGATAAGCACCTTCTTGAGTACCATCCAAAACGGTCACCCACCTTTTATCCGACTTGAGGCTGCTCTTAACCTTAAGAAAATACTTCACCTATATAAACAACAAATGTCAAAATTACGTCGCTATTCATATAAACAAGAATATATATATATAGTGATATTTTGTTATTTACAGCTTGTAAAATTTTCTCAGACGCGTCATTTCCCAATTGTCTCAAACCCGCAGTAGCCTGCATACAAAACAAACATCAGAATTAGCTTATAAAAGCCCTAAGATTTAACAAGCTCTCGAGGTATATTTAATTATTCAAGGCTTACAAATGACTAACCCCAACTTTCACTGGTGTAGTTTTACGCATATGTTTTGGAACAACGTTTTGTGCCTTTTCTAAAAGAGGTCGTAGAGACTCTGCAGCAGCTTTAGGGTCTTTTGCATATGCACTCAAACCTGGTTTTAACTACAATAAAGACGTATCAGTTTTAGGTGACTGGGATTGTGTTCACAGATTATCTGATTACTGCGTTTTCAATTCACAGATAAACACTTTTGAGTGTCTGGATGGGCGTAATCTGATTTTTATTATTTTATGGTCAAGTAAGAGGGTATTTGGGACTGCGTTTCCACAGATATTACCTGATTATTTCGGTTGCAAAATGCAGATTATAAGAAAATAATATCTGGTAAAAGTAAAACTCGTGAAAATAAGTGTTTATCTGCGTATGCGTTTTCTTTGAGAGGGAAAAAGTTGTTTGGGAAAAGCAGGTTAACACATTATATGCTTTTCCAAGAAGCAGTTGTTTTCTCGCATAATTTTATTTCGAAAACTCAATCCTAAACACCCGCTCAGTTTGGGATTATTCAAACCTTTTGATTAGTCCGACTTTTCTTTATGTCAAAAAGAAGGACATTTAAGGATTATCTTCTACGGTTTGTTTAGTTAAAACCGAGTATCTGATGATCTGAATTTTCCATAACACATCCTATTTCAAAACTCGATGAAAAATTCGTCGTAAAAACTACCTGAACAAACAGCTCAAGATCTTCACCAATGTGCATAAGATCCAAATTCTGATCAAAACAAAAAACATGAACTCTACTCCCCGAACTCCCGGCATCAAAAATCACAGCATATGTTTTTAACGAAGGAACAGGGCTGGAGTAATTAGGTAAAAACTTCCGGCTTTGAAAAACATCATCAGAATGAGAACGAGAAGGTGGCATCAGAAGCAAAACGAAACAAACGAGAATAAGTGGGACTGAAATGACCAAAATAACCCCACGGTAGCGCTTGAAAAGATCAGATAAAGACTCATTA
Source organism: Senecio squalidus (assembly GCA_910822075.1). Taxonomy (NCBI): domain Eukaryota; kingdom Viridiplantae; phylum Streptophyta; class Magnoliopsida; order Asterales; family Asteraceae; genus Senecio; species Senecio squalidus. The sequence continues at coordinate 52,361,882 of CAJVGC010000508.1, forward strand.
TACTGTTGTTGGCGTGTGCGTTTCTGCATTTTGTCCTGTGATGAGGACGATTGAAATCCGAGAAGGTCAGCGGCTGATAATGATCGGTACCGGATCTTACCGGTCGGAGGCTTTTTACGGGAATTCTCCAGTTTTTTGTCCCAATTGTATGATATGAATCAAATATAAAATGGGATCAATGATCTTTAATATCACCTAAAGAATTCGCAACTGAAATATAAAACACGGAAATGAATATACGATCATATGAAATCAAACATTCGTCGGAGAATAAGAATGCCACACTCTTGAAACAATTTTCTGATCCACTATTTTGTTGTAGTTATTAAGTAAATAGGCAAATAAGTGTAATTTTAAAGTATAACGATATTATTAACTAACGAGGGCATTATTGTCATTTCGGAGATAACCAACTTTATTAAATCATCAGTTAAGCAAATTTATTAAAAATTTGTAATAGTAATGGACACACATAAACCTTTTTCCAATGATAAAACATACACATACAAGAAAACCCGATTCCATATCGAAAGGAAGGCAAGAATATAAAAAGTTGAAATCGTCATATCTACATAAGTCTGACTACAATGAAGTTTTAATTCTTGAACAATAATCTGTTACCAATGAGAGATAATTTCCTGTCAGGTTTTTAGGCGGTCTTCTTCTTCTTTGAAGGCAATGAGAAGAAAACTCGGAAAACCCAACCGGCAAATATTGCGCCTACGAATGGACAAATCCAGTAAACGTAAAAATGGTCCCATGTATCGTGTCGATTGTTAACATACGCCCAACCAAACGCCTGCACAAAATAATAAGGAAAACCATATTTAATGATCAAATACTATATTAATAGCTTAAAATTAAATATGTCAAATGGGTTGAAGTTGAATGGGTCAAACGAGTCGAAAGTTGCATAATGTATATAATTAATGTTTAATGCATAAAAGTTAAGCCTCGAAAATCATTTTATCCAAACAATTATGTTTTTGAAATAATAAATGTTATGCAATTTTATTTGATATACTAATTATTTAGACGTAAATTTCAACCATGGTCCCTGTAGTGTACCAGCCCCAGGGTATCAAGGATTGGGTGCTTCACGTAAACATTTTGCGAGTTTAGTCTGACAGAAGGTGTTGCAGGTCAACCCAACCCAAACCAACCTACCGTGTTTTGACCCATACCACAAATTACATGTTTTAACCCATTACCCAATTCGCCTTATGTTGCCACCTGACTAAAAAGTATCATATATTAAGGAAAATCAAGATAAAGCGGAGTGAATTAGTACTTACATTGGCGGGATTCATTGAAGGACCTGTATAACTAGAACCAGTAATAACCATAGACACAATTGACATCGAAAGCAACATATTTTTCACTAGGAAACTTTTCGGCCCCTTGAGGATGATAAAGAGGACCAAAAATGATATTATGAAAGTCAACACCCCTTCAGCAATAGCACCGGTATGCAAGTCAACTTTTAGAGAAGGTCCACCGAGCATGTGTTTGTACTCTAATGGCATCAATTCAACTATAGCCAATGCACCACCAACTGCACCTAGTGCCTGTCAAAAAATCATTTTCAAAACGTTAAAATATTCATTTCATGCCATGTTTCAAATCTTGACTTCGAAAGTCAAAGCATGTTTTTTGGTAACAAAGTTGCTATTGTTTTTTACCTACAAGAGTCAAACTTATGCTTATCATTTTTTAAATCTTGACATGGTTTTTGTAGTTCGTAAACACAATACTGTCACTTAAAATAGTAGCATAGTCATCAAGTTTGAATACACAAACCAATATACATAAAAGTTTGTCTATTTTAAAGTGGTGTTTGTTTTGTTTTAGCTTCTTTTCGGGTTTATAACTTATTTCTTTGGATTATTTCTCCTAAGCCCATTTTTTCTGGGTTATGAACTTAACTTAAAGCTAGAAAATAAGTTCACAAGGTGTCAAATAAGCCAAAAAAATGGGTTAATTAAAACTAAGCCGGACCAAATAAGCTAACAACCCCGAAAATAAGCTAAAAGAAACACCAAGGTGTTTGTTTAGCTTATTTCCAAGTTTACACGCTTATTCAGTACGCCTTATTTTGGTGTTTGTTTAGCTTATTTCCAAGTTTACACGCTTATTCAGTACGCCTTATTTTCCATAACACCATTCTTTCACGGCTTATTTGACACCTTGTAAGCTTATTTTCCATTTTCAAGTCATAATAAGCTCATAAACCATAAAAATAGGCTTATGAGAAATAATCCGACGAAATAAGTTATAAACCCAAAAAGAAGCTAAAACAAAACAAAAACCGCTTTAATCGCATTCAAAATGTCTAAAAAACCCATCAAACAACATCAAAATCCACCAATCTCATTTAAATCCAGAATCACAAGCAATCTAACAACATATTAATTCACAATTAATCATAATCAAAACAATTACTCCATAACAGGGCCCGAGATTTCAAATGCCCCGTGCGAAAAGAAAAATTTGAGGCTCCTAATACACTTCACATATATATATATATATATATATATATATATATATATATATATATATATATACAAGAAAAGTGCCTTTGTAACTTTTGGGCATTGTACGGTCGTCTATAGTGCACTCCATAAAACCCGACCCTAAATTACTCCTAAAATTAAATCAATTACCTGGGCCGGAAACCTAACGGCGGCCGAGATCAAAGTATCTCGGCCAAGCCCAGCAGCATAAAAAGCAGCAGTCCCAGTAGGATTAAAACTAGCCCCACCTAACAAATCACCAATCACACCAAAAACAAGCAAAAGTGTAAAAATAAGTCCAGTTGTGATCAAGAGTGACGTCATCCCTGTAACTCCGATCGATTTAGCGATGACAGAAGTAGAAGCTCCGAGAGTTGATGCGCAGAATACCCACATGAATGTTAATACGCCGTCGCCGATTGCTGCTTTGATTACTCCCATTTTTGTTGTTTGTGTGTGTGTGGGGTTTGGTGTATTGAAATGGAAATGATGAAGATTTATATTGACTTGTTGGTAGGTGAATGATGTTTTATCAAAACATACTACCCAAGTGGTATCGCGTATCGGTTGATAACGGGTTTATTTTAGTTATTTTTTTAGTATCGTCTATTGTATTAAAATAAACTGGTTTGATGTTGAATATTGAACTTTTGAAAAATATGATACCGAATAATGTACTGTTTGTATTTGGCTGATACTGATACCAGTACGATATCGTTATTTCAATACTTTTCGTTTTAAAAAAGAAAAAAGATTTAAATAGAAAAAACTTTAGTTTTAACCTTTTATTTTGAAAAATAACTTTAAATAATTTTGAAAAAAGAAAAATTAAAATTAAAAAAAAGTAGCTTTTAGAAAAAGAGAAAAAAAATCTTAAATTTTTAGCTCAACCTTTCGATACGTCTTCGGCTCCGCTTTTCAGGAACAACTATTTGAGTTATGTTGATATGAATGGAAGTGTATAAACTATTACGTGTTTTCTAAAGTATTTCAACCTTTCAAAACCAAACCGTATACACGTAAAAGTACCCCAAAGTAAAAATCGGGTTAATAGGTCTCATAGCCGTAAATTCAAAATTCCAAAATAAGTTTAAAAAAAACATTGATTTAATTTAAACAATAAAAGTGTTAACTTTAATCCCAAACAATCCAAATCCCGATATGCAAGACATTCGAGTACAAAATTGCAATTATCTATTGTCCCTTGTTATACCAAAATCATATACCCACTTTATATAAAGTGGGGTTTTAGTTAGAGATTTTATATCATGTGTTCTTAGACATATGATAACAATCATTTATTAATATTAAAAATACTATTAAAAGTATCAAAGTTAAAAAATCAAGAAAAAAATGATACTTTTAATATTAATAAATGATTGTTAACATGTGCCCGGACACAACTTTATTAAAACCTTTTCAGTCATTCACTACTTTATATATTAGGGTGAAACCGAATACCCAACTCGAATATGCTAAACCCCGGTTGGGTGGGTTTTTTATTCAACCCGTCTAATGAATGACCCAACACATATCAGAAATAAATAGCCCGTTTCTTCACATTCGATGATGATATCCTAAATATAGGGACTGATTAATAAGGTATATGTAACTATTTGTATGTAGTTTTATAACCACAACTTTAAAAATTGTTACCAAAATTGATAATTTTATATTGAATTTATCAAATGTCTAGAAAGTTAAATGATATACATAGTTTATATAAAAACAGATAAAACAAACTAACTAACCAAAACACAAAACACATACACACCTCTAGATTCAACCACATAAAATTATCGAAAGTTTTCAAAATACTCGAATCAAAGACAATAAGATGATCATAATTGGTATTTAATGCTATGTATTTATGATTAGTGATATCATCGATCAGGTTTTAACAATACGTTCAACATTTTGTATGACTTGTTCGACGTGTCGTAGATAATAAGTTGGTGACTCCGATTCGTTATAAGAATTCTTCCATTTCTTATAGTTCTTAAACACAATTAGTTTACAAGATAGTTTGCCCAAAAATCTAGAAATATCCCATTCCATCCTATCCTATTATCTAATAACTTTTTATCGAAAGTGTGAGGGATCTATGGTTCGATTTTCACGATATATTTTCCTGTTAAGGACATTTTACCAACTCAAAATACGTTATTAAACCAAAAAATATACCTTTTGAAATAGTTTCCGTAAAAATACAAGTAGAACAAACCAAAACACCAAACCAATAAATAAGCAACAAGATTCAAAGGGTGAACTACAGGGTTATTATAAATCTAAAGGCGAAACTTGACTCTCCATGTACTCTATGCCATGTATATTCTTAATATCACCGGGACTTAAGAAAACGTTCAACATTTTGTAAGACTTGTTCCATATGTCATAGATACTAAGTTGGTCGTTCCGATTCCTCATAAGAATTCTTCCGTTATCCAAAATACAGATAGGAAGGTTCTGCAGGTCTAAATAAGTAGGATCCGAGAAAAATGTAAATGAACATTTTATAAACCACGAGTTCTCGACCCCTTGTTCCCTCATCACCCACAAGACGAATCTGGTTTCGTCAAAATTCACGTTTAGTAAACAAAGGCATCCATGTATCGAGCCCAAATATGTATGATTGTATGATCTATGAAAAGGTAGATGTATCCCTGAGAGTTCCGTTTCTTTAACATTGAAGACAATGAGCATGTCCTTCGCATATGAAATCCAATATAAAAATCCGTTTACAAATGTGGCCTGAGGTACTTCAATCTTAATATCTTTGATATCGACTTGAAACGAGCTCCACATACTTGTTTTAATATTAAAAACTTCACAAGCATTAACAAAAGGGTACTGTAACGAGTACGGGTTTCAGACTCTTCAAGCATAACAATCTTTAAGTCATCGGGCTTTTACCATAGCCAAATCCATATGCACAGTAACGTCTACCAAATCCGGAATGTGATGGATTAGGAAACTTCTTGAATGCACGAGTAAACGGATTGTATAGAATCATCTGACGAGTGAAGTTTGTAACAGATGGAACATAATACAAAAGCACTAAGCCATTAAATGGTCCAACAATAGTGACCAGTCTATCATTGATCATCAAATGTTCGAAAGGATAACTAACCTCGCGTACAGAATGAGACATGTCACTTGCTACATTGTCATCTACTATAAGATGAAGAGTTTCCATTGTAAGAAAGATTCTTCGCTGTGATCTCGATAACATAAAGTAAGGATCTGTAATCAAACTGTACCAATGTTTAGATACATTGAACCGTAGTAAAGGCTTTGCCTGAAGTCTAGCAAGTATGTTGTTAAGAATGAGATCGGGGATATGGCCATCCGCCATTAAAACAAAAACAAACCACAAGTTTGGAATGGTATGGCAATCAAACACAAAAGAAAAAGTAAAGAATAACAAAAGAAGAATTAGGCTAATAATTCAAATAAATTCTAGGATCAAAATAGGCAAACTAACAAGGAATTTGAAGAACACTTAAAATGAATATCAAGCAGCTAGGGTTACTGATTAATTCATAAACTAAAATACTGTGGAAAACCTAAACGAGTTTAGAATCAATAATTAGAATAATCATATAATTAAACCTTTCATAATATTCGAGAAAATATAGATCTTTGATTTGGAAATAAATATATATATATATATATATATATATATATATATATATATATATATATATATATATATATATATATATAGAGGTGGGTTCATTTAGGAACCACTAAATATTTAGGAACCATTAGGAACCAATATTCACCAGTGTATATATATGATATTCACCAGTGTATATAAAACATATGTATATATATATATACACTGGTGAATATTATATGTATATACACTGGTGAATATTATATGTATATACACTGGTGAATATCATATTAAATATACACTGGTGAATATCATATATATATACACCGGTGAATATTGGTTCCTAATGGTTCCTAAATATTTACATGGTTCTTAAATGAAACCAACTCTCTCTATATATATATATATATATATATATATATATATATATATATATATATATATATATATATATATATAGGGATTAGTTCATGCGAGAACTCAGATTTTTGCGAGAACTGCGAGAACTCATTCTCAGCCACTCATTTATTTTTGAATATTAAACCTTTTTCTGAAATTAAAAAGGGTAAAATAGTAATTTTCTTATTTGTAATTTAGATTTCTTTTTTCTTTTCTCTCTCATCTTAATTTATATTTTTTTTTCACTACACATCTTTTTAAAGTAATTATCATTTTCTAGTAAAACGTTTGTGTGGCCTGAGAAAAAAAATAATTCGTAGATTTGCTTAGTATATTTTATCTTGTGCATTTATAAATAAAGGTTTTTCTTTATTAAAAACCTTTAGCCAATTATTTTTTCGCGATTACCAATACTGTTCTTTACATAGCAAATGAGAAAAGATAAATATACAAATATATTAATTTCACTTTAATGTATATGATGCTTTAGTAAGAATTTTTTATTTAGAGAACCCTGAATTTTCAATAGTAAACTCACTTTTATGTGTGTTCATATGATCGCACCTTAATGTTTACAAATTGAACAACTGTGATAATATATGAACAAATGTGATAATATATGAACAAATGTGATAATATATGAACAACTGTGATAATATATGAACACGTGACGATGTTCAGATGTGATGGAGAAAAAATCCATGAACTAAGTATGATCAAATATGAACAAGTCATAGTAATCGTAAAAAGTTAAAATAAAAATGTTAACGTTCAATTTATATTTGCCTTTGGTGCACCTAATTTAGGTTATGTGAGTTTCGCATAAATCGGAACAACCTTGATTACCTTTTTCATCGAATTAGCCGCTATTATAGTTATAATAGATAAACCTATACATACTCATACTCAATGCGCTGCATATGAAATTCTGTAATGGTAACAATATAAAGAAGCTAAGTTATTTAAAACAAGTTATTATAGGGCAAGCGAAAGTACAAAGCTGTGATGCAACTGTTGAGTTCGCCTCTAAAGTCAAACCTCTTTTTTCCTGCGACTATAAATCACGATGGTTTAAAATACTAATTATATAAAAAAATAAAATAGAAATAATATACCACGTTTCTCCATGACTCCTAGGATCGTTACTTTCACATTCACTCCGAATACACAAACGTTTTCAGCTTGCAAAATCAGAAATATACATGTAAAATAAAAATCTAAAATTGGACATAAAGTTAATAACTGTAATGTAAGTAATAAATGTAAATGTCCATCGTCAGTTAACCCCTTAACAACAAGGAACATTTGGTCGATCATAGTCACATGAAATAAACGCTGTACGAATTTGCAGTTTGATGGGTTCTTTAAATTCGATTCGAAAGAGATAAGCTAATTTTGATTCGCTTTGGGTACAATATGAACCATTAAGTACTTCGAAGATATCGTCGGGGACGTTCTTGGTCCTTCTAACGTTAAACCAAAGTGTTAAGATTGCAACTTAAGCGATCTTAGTTTCCTTATATTGTCTTGGTCTAGTTTATAATATTCTCACACTTACAAATTACAAACTGTTTGTGTGCTTTAGAGTAAGAAAATGGAGGTAGATAGTAATTCACCTTATCAAAGCTGCTAACATTCTGTCCATGGAAGCTCGTAAACACCATCAACAATATATTATTACCAACAATAATTTCTCAACAGATCTACGAATCGCATCCTTCGCCTTATTCAATTTCTCAATCGCCGGAATCTGATCGGCGGCGGTGAAATTCAACAAACGGAGACTGTAATTCAACAAAAGCCGTTTATCGGTCAATCCTTGAACGGCTGATGTAATCAAATTACACAGATCCAATACTTTCAAGCTATAATCCATATACAAAGCATGAAATTCATCTACATAATATTTCAAATTCCATATCTGATTCTCAGCTTCGGAATGAATAAACGATAAAAACGAAACTGATTTCGGTAGCCACGGTAATGATAAATTGCTACTTGAAGAAGAATTAGATGATACTGATAGATTAAGTGTTTTGAGATGGAGAATTATACTTAATAGAAATAGGCAGTGGAATAGAAAGAGAAAAATGAGAAAATAAAGGGGACTTACCATTTTTTCAGGAAGCATTCGGTTTTGTTGAGAGGGATATAAACAAAATGACTAAGTTATCCTTTTATCATTTTTAAAATTGTACATAATCTAATACATATTTACATTTCTGACACAATTCATCTCATCCCTTGATCAAGCGATCTAATGGTCTATAATGAGTTCTCGCAGTTCTCGCAAAAAATTGAGTTCTCGCAGGAACCATTCATTATATATATATATATATATATATATATATATATATATATATATATATATATATATATATATATATATATATATATAGTGAATGGTTAATACGAGAACTCAAAATTCTGCGAGAACTGCGAGAACTAAATTGTAGCCGTAGATGATTTGATCAATGGCTGAAAAGATGGAAGGCAAATTCGTAAATAAATTATCAACAAGGTAGTTTTTTATAAGGACTCTAAGGGTATTATTGGAAGTTCATATATAAATTTGTTTGACCTAATTAATTTAAATAACAATCTTAATTATAAAACCGCCAACTATCTCAATCTCCTCTCTTTCTCTTGTCCTCCAGAATAACCATAAGCTGAGAACCGGCAGTAACCACGATCGAATAATCATAATCATAAGCGGCGGAACCGGCGGAACCGAATGGAACCGGCGGCAGCGGATGGAACCGGCGGCAGCGGATGGAACCGGCGGCTTCGGATTCATGTGATGGTCGATTGGAACCGGCGGCAGCGGATTCATGTGATTTCATCCCAGGTATACATGTCTCTCCGGTTCCGGTGGTTAGGTATATTTAATGTTCATCGGAAAATACGTGGTACTGAAATCTTTGTCCAATGGGTTTCTTACAAGACTTGAATTGCTTTTCTACTTGGATTATTGACTTTTGTGCTTAATTAAGTGTAAGTATTAGAAAAATAGTTCATTCCCTATTATTCAATTAGTTTAATTATCCTCGTATTACACATGTTTCAAACTTTGAGACATGTAAACATCAAGATTCATTACGGTAGTATATGTGTGAATTGTGATCGTATATTTTTTAAGTTTTTATTATGTGTTTGTCACCGATTTACATTTTATTGTTTCATAGTTTAATTTTATGTTTTATTTTTGTGGTTTAATTTTAGATTTTTTTTAGGTGTTACGAGTGAAGATCTTCAAGAAAGATTAATTTCGAAATGGTGAAGATGAAGATAAGAACGGGTTCTTATATTATAGCCTTAATATCTATAATGATATTTGTATCACTAATTTAATTAATGTTTATATCAATAAATTAGTTATGTTTTTTTAATTTGGAATCATTAATCACAAAACTCATTCAGAGTTTTTTTTTTTTTAGAAACGAAAAGTTGTTAGTATGTGAACAATGATATGTTCGTGTTAAAATTTTCTGGAATTTTAGGTGTTATACGATTGTTCATATAAGACCACGAACTTGTACACATATGAACAACGATTGTTTATATATGACCACGAACTTGTACACATATGAACAACGATTGTTCATGCATGAACACTGAAATGTGTTCATATGAACACAGACCAAATAGATATACAAACAACTCTTTGTCTGCTAAAAGAAATTTATAAATGATGGTAAAGTTATTAATTGGTAAAAAAAATAAATGGAGATTATAAAAATATTGGTTGTTATAATGATATAAAAAAAATATTATTACTGAATATGTTAGGAAAAAAAGAGAGAAATAATTGTAGGATTTAGTTAAAACTAAAAAAATATGGAATATGGAATAAATTTGAATTTAAAGGTTTAGGATAAAGAAAACTAAAAGATATTAAATAAATTTAAAACTAATCTAAAAATATGGAATTTAACAATTGACTAAATTACCCTTTTGATTTAAAATTAAAGTTTTAAGATAGTAAAAAAATTGTGTGGTAAGAATTAGTTCTCGCAGTTCTCGCATAATTTAGAGTTCTCGCATGAACCAGTCCCTATATATATATATATATATATATATATATATATATATATATATATATATATATATATATATATATATATATAGAGGATAGGATGATTATCAAAAATAAATAAAAAATTATAGATGAAAAACGAAAATAAAAATCATAAGGCTACGTTCCTTTTTACTTGAAACTAACCATTCGATTAAAAAGGAGAGTTTATACGGCCGAGATTTTAAGAACTTTTGCTCCAACGGCTTTAATTAATTACAAACTTGGTAATGAGTGTTTGACCCGATAAAATGATCTTCACAAGGTTCGAACGTGATACCTCTACAACTTATAAATTTCAAATTGTACCACTTATGTGGTACGGCATGGAAAATTTGGCCGGAACGGACGATTTGGCGCCGGAATTAGCTGCGATGGACGACACCGACGATTTTTTTATGAAAATGGTACAGCTGGCGTTGGCAACGCAATGCCAAATAAGCTGCCATGTCACCTTTCCACTCACGCTTTGTCCAGTTACTTGCTTCCCTTTCTCCGACGTGGCATAAGCCGGAGTTGCCAACGCCGGCTTACAGATTAAAAAAATCCGGTTTTTGTAAGGTGGTTTTAGGTTTAGGTTAGTGGTTATGTGGTTTTGGGTTAGTTTTTTTGTTTTAAAAATGGTTAAGTATTAGTATTTAGGGTTAATTATGTATGTAATTTGATGATTTTTATGAAAAATTCCAAATTGTGTTATGTTAATATGTATTTGTTTTAGAGTTTATAAAAGTTAGATTAATGCTTATTGTTTTTTTTTTGTGTGTTTTATGCTATGTACAAAATGACAAAAAAACATTTTGGGTTAGTTTTTTGTTTTAAAAATGGTCTAGTGTTAGTGTTTTAGGGTTAATTATGTAGGTAATTTGATGATTTTTATGAAAATTTTCAACTTTTGTTTTGTTAATATGTATTTGTTTTAGAGTTTATAAAAGTTAGATTAATGTTTATGGTTTTTTTGTGTTTTATGCTATCTACAAAATGGCAAAAAAACATTTTTTGGGGCAAAATGAACAACTTAAAATAAAAAATGGCACACTTAATCCCATTGTTTTGAACAAGTTAAAATACAGAATGAACAAGTTACAATACAACATGGCACACTAACGTTGGTTACGTATACACGTACGGCTTCGGCTGTTGTGACCCTGTCTGTCCACACTAAAGGTGTTCAAGACCGTTACGAAAAATGGCTATAAGCCGACACTCACACCTTCGGCTTATGGTGTGAGTGCAAAGTCTACGTGGAAAGTGGAGCTCGTGACTGGACAAGGCGTTGGTGCAAAGTCTAGCTGGAAGGTGACATGGCATAAGTCGGCGTTGCCAACGCCGGCTATACCATTTCGTCCGTTGGTGCTAATCCGACGAGCAATAAGTCCATTCCGGCCAAAATATTGTACGACATGCATGTATTTTAGAAGATAACATTGTGATATATGTGTTGGGAACCTACAAACCAATTTTCGTGACAATCCGACGATTAATGAAGTCGGGATCGCGTTTTTCCCACTGCTGCGCAAGTCTTGCCAAGAATAGCAAAAATTCTTGTAATTGTTCACCTCAGAAGAACCACGAACCGTGGCTCTGATACCACTTGTGGGAATTTCGACGTCAACAACCCTGAAGGAACCCGCGGAATACAAGAAACTTCGTAATGGTGGTGGTTATCGAACAAGACAGAAGAAAAAAACCCGAGAGAAGATGACAATTATACGACTCTCATTAAGGAAAATGAAATTTAGTACAAGGTTACCAATCACCTTTATTTATAAATGAGGGGGTAAATCCTAATTAAAATTAGATTAGGAAACAACCTACTAATTCCATTATAATATACACTTGTTTTGCCTTTCAACACAAGTAACCTTATTTGTAGACAACTATAATTAAAACAAAACAAAATCAAAAACTAATTCAAATACCTAACACTTCTAAAATATTATATCCTAATTATTTTAATAATTAGATAACATTTCTCTTACTTTTACCTTTTTCAAAACTTTTTTTTCATAATTAGTTATTGTCGTTAACCACTTTTAGAAAGAAAAATTAAACAAAAGTAATATATAAATAGTATTATCTTGCTCCGATAAATGCATTTTTTTTCTTTTTAAACCTTTCAATATACTGTTTTTCTTATGCTTATTCCAAAATATGTTATATGTTGCAAGTCAACTCCTTCCTCCTTCACCACAAAAGAACATGTTCATACTGGACGGATACTCCTCCCAATGTTTTCTTTCATTTTCATATATTTAATCTACTAGATTATTGTCCCGCGATAGCGTGAGCAAAGATAAAGTTTGACTCGTAAAGTTTTGTTTATATAGATTTTAAGTTATTATGAGAAGACAATGTCATACGTATAATAACATATATGTTTACGTTTATACCTAAGTTGCTTATGGTTAAAAAAATATATACACTTCTACGTCTATATACATGTTTTGATATTTTTATGAGGAGATTTTAGAATAACAATATGTTAAATCATAGTCTAAATTGAGCGATTTATAAGTAAATTAAACTTATATTTTTTTTTTCCGTGGAGATGTAAATAAAAGAGAAAATATAATTATATTTTGTAAAAGGGTGTAAAATAGAAATAGTCTTTGATGACATCATCAATCTGATCTAACGGCTGAAATCAAATAAGATAACCCATCGAATGGACCTTACTTCGCCATGTGACATTTAAGACCACTCTTTTATTATATATTAAAGATTAAAGATACTATCGCTTTAGCTAAAACTGATTATTTTTACATCAATTGTGGAATTGGTGGAAATTATACTTCAAATAGTGGTTACCAAATAAATCTTGAAACCATCCTCTCTAAACCCAACACCTCCATCTCTAGCTTTGGCTACTTTCCATCGTTTGGACAATGCATATGGATCCTATGTAGAGGCGATGTGAATGTCGTAGTTGTCTCAATGACTCTACTATTAAACTGCGACAAGCTTTTTATAACCAAAGGGAAGTCGTTCAGCACCTTTCCGGATCTTTCTTTAATACTAGCGTGGAAACCCTGAAATATTTAGTTAGATGTAACATATTAAGAAAAAAATGCGATGAATATAAACCAACCAAAACATGGTATAATAGACAATAAACAACCCAATTAAAAGTAACTACAAATTTGCAAAACAAAATAAAAGAATCAATTCAAATAACCTTTTAAAGCTGAAGAACACGTCATAAAAATTGTTTGTATGAACGGAGCATGGTGTTGAATAAGACGCTATTGAAGGTTTGTTATAGATTCTTTTAAATCTCATCTTTGTTACAAAATAACTGCAAAGTAACTACTAACTAAAGGTTTGTTATTGATGCTTTGAAGTTTGATCAATGGCTGGTTTTTAAAGGCGAAAGTGTGTGAGAGTAAACAGGAGGCAGAGGTAGGTGGGAGTAAATTTTACAAATTAATAACAAAATTTGAAACTAAAACTTACTCCGTATTAGATTAACATTTACATCTTAGTTAGGGTAAATATATAAACATAGTGACGGAGACATATATAAACATAGTGACGGAGACGAATGGGAGTGGTATCCGGGATTTTGTGTGCAATGTAACTTTTCTTCTTAAAAAGTATGATTTCATAATTTTTTTTTTTTTTTCAATGATAGAAAAATTCTCTTAAAACATTAGTGAAAAATATTAATCACTATCAAACCCCTAACTCTTTTTCCCTTTTTAAAAGAAAAAAATTAAATCTATTAGATTAGCGGCTAACAATTAATTAAAGTTTTTTTTCTACTATATATTTAAAGGTAATAAAATTAAATACTCTAATTATATGATTTTTAATAAAAGAAATATATTTCTCGCATGTATTGCACGGATACTCTCTTAATATTCAAATAAGAAACTATAATTTCTCATAGAGAATGTCCCTAATATTATTATATGTAAATAGTCATTTTTCAAAATGTTTTTATCATCTTCTTCATTTAGCTAAAACCTACAACAATGGCTTACAACTTCTTTTCGATCTCCAGTTTCGAATTACTTCAAATGCTCGATTGTTTCTTCTTGAGGGGTATCCAATATTTAGGTGAGGGTATCCATAACATAGAATTGGAAAAAAAAATCATTTTCTTTTTACACTTCGTGTTGTAAGTTGAGGGGTAGCTATGGCTACCCCTGAAGACAACATAGGTCCGCCCATATAAACATGTTAAAATGATATTAACTATAGAGTTAATTGCATTAATCGTCCCCAATATTTGCTTTGATTGCATATTTCGTCCATAAGGTTTTGAAAGTGCTCTTGGTGTACCTATGAGAAACTTTGCTTCGGATATCATCTCTAACCGGACGGTTATGTAAAAGATTTAGACTTGTTAATTGCTTAAACCATCAGAGACAATACCTGCAACAAAGATTTCACATAGGGGTTGTTGCGACACCGGAATATCACAAGTACAACTGGGGTAGAAGGTTCGGATCCGAAGGAGTGATCCGAAGAAGACCTTCAGCCTGGTTCTTATCTTCGATCTCGAACTATCTGCACAAGCAGGCAAACACACGGGTAAACGGAGCGGGGATGATCCCCTGGTCTACCTCGGGCGTAAGAGTAAGTTTACGAAGAGTAAGAGTAAAGATATAAAGTAAGAGTGTAGAGTGTTTGTGAACGTTACCCTTGAAGTGAAGAGTGAGCTTGGTATTTATAGATCTTGAGTTTCGGACAATAGCGTGCTCTAAGTACAATACCTTGTTTATCCTGGAGGTATTGCGAAGTATTGTACTTTCTGCCGAGAAGTCATCCTTCGGCCTGTTGGTCCTTAGTATGCCTTTCTGATAATAGATGTTGTCTAGATTCCTTTTCTCAGAGATCGTGCCCAGCTATAAGATCTTTCGGCGTACCATTGGTTTGACCGATAGACTTCTATCGGTAACCGATGGTACGTCATCAGCCCCCCTAGTCCAGTATTACGTAGTTAAGACTATGTAATGCTTGACTAGAAAAATAAAATCTTTCAATTCTTTCATCATCTTCTTTCGGTTGATTGGGTGTGTCCCTTGAGTTTCTTCGGATACTTGTAACTGCCTGACTGTTTAGGCGGGATAATTGGTTTTTAACTTCGGCGGGAAGATTTTCAAACTACTGCATTTAATGCTCCTGCCACTTGTCACTATTCTATTGGTTGAGGGAAACGGTGGGATTAGACGCGCGTCCCATCGTCTGACATACACTTGCCTATAAATAGCTAATTTACCCCATTTGTAACTTTTTTCTCACCGTTTTCTTAATTACACCTTTAACTGTGTGTGTTTTTCATCCCTCGATCTTTCTTTCGTCGCTTTTTGCCTTCTCATTCTGCCGTGATGTCAAAGAAAGATAAAGAAAACCTTCGGAGGTCCTTCAATATTTTAACCCAGGAGGACCTTGATACCCTTTGTGATAAATATGCCATCGGAGTTGGCTATGGCGCTGTTCTCCCTGGTCCCGACGACACCATTCTGGATGCGCCTCCCGGTAAGATCGGGGTTTATGCTGAGTGGTTTGAATTTTCAAACCTCCGACTTCCATTCTCCAGACTATTTTTGGAGGTTTGTGAATATTTCAAGTTTCATCCTTCACAGATGAACCCTCTCGGAGCTTTGAGACTTACCTGTTTTGAGGTCCAGTGCTGGGCTCTTGGGTATATACCTTCGGTAACTCTTTTCCGGGTGTTTTATAAGCTTGGAAAGGCGGGTGACTGGTTTACCTTTGATAAGAGGCGAAAACCCAATCCTGTTTGTTCTTCTGGTGCTCCTTCCGGGCGAAAAAACTGGAAGACCAAATTTTTCTTTGTGAATGCCGGCGTAGCTCCCATCCGGATTAGATGGAAGCACAAAGATGAGTCCGTTGCCGATGAACAGGTAAAGCCGGGAGAGGTGTCTGCTGATGCTGTGAGAGAGTTGACGACTCACCAAGTTGAGTGTCGTACCTTACCGGAGCACGTGCTGGTTATGGCCGGTATAAGCCGGTTTTGGACGTCAAACATTACTAAACCCGTTCTTCAGTTACACAGCCGAGGTATGTTATGTTATTGTGTTTGTTATACCGATGGTTCTATAGGGGTTACTTATTTGTTTCATCTTTCTGTTTTGTAGAATTGCCCTTGATAGATTTTCTAGAGATGAAGGATTGGTCCTCGGTTAAGTACCTTTCTCGGACCCTTGCTAAAGATGAGGTAGCCTGGCTGGTTCGGACGAACTCTAGAGTGATACACATGTCTTCTGAAAGACTTCCTGCTCCTTACACTCAAGCTGATGCAGTATTTCCGGCAGGTTATACACTGAGAAAACCCGAAGATGAGGATTTTGTTCAGCCGGCCTCAGGGACTATCATGGGTAGTGGTATTCATCCGGCCAAGAGTGGTAATAATAATACTATCCCTTTGCTTTTCCGTGCTTTGTTTGCGAAAACATCACCTTCTGTGGGAAATGCAGTTGCTAGGAAGAGGAAAGCTACGGATTGGTTTTCTCCTCCGGAATCATCCGAGGGTAAAAAAGTTGATGATGTTGATAGCGAGGAGTCGGAGGAAGAGACTGCGCCGACGGTTGAGGTGCCCAGCAAGAAAAAGAAAATTTCTGTGTCTGCTACAAGGGATAAAGGAAAAGGTCAACAATCTGAGGTTCTATCGGTTACAGAGACCGATACTTCAAGAGCTGGGGAGAAGAGTAAGGAAGTTGCTACTTCTGCCTTCCGGGGTAAGTTTATTGTTCTTGAAAGTTCGGAAGAGGGAGGTGTCTCGTTAGATGGTACGGAGTGCTATCTCGATCCTCCGTCTTATGAGACTTCTTCCGAAACGAGGAGAGTTCTTGAACTGATAGTTGATGATGATTTCCCAACAGGTCCTCAAACTGAACCTGAAGCTGTTACCTCTAACCCGGAACCCATTGTTGAAGAGACAATTGTTAAAGAACCCATTGTTGAGAAGATAAGTTTTGGTGTTAAAGAGACAAGTAAGAAGTCCTTAGGAGAGGCTTCTTCTGCTGCTCCGATGGATGAGGAGTTGGCTGACCGACCTCTACAAGAGCCTTACGTTGGGGTTTTGCTAGATCAAGCGCAGGATGATCTAGGGTATCGGCGTCTGTCGCCAGAGGATGTGACTTATCGGCCAATATCCCCCGTGATGTCTTCACCGGAGCCGAATAATGAACTGGCAATTGTGACTTCACAAGTGTTGGAGGATCAACCGGAAGGTATCTTTCTTCTTTCTGTTTGCCTGTGTTTCCTTTATGGATTCCTTCTCAATAGTTTAGTGATCCTTAGTTATTGCTCTTTTAGGTAATCAAGCAGTGGACGAACGTATGGAGGATGTCCAAGTGCCTTCGGAAGAGGAAGATTCAGAGACGGAGTCTGAAGGTTTGGACACTGCTGTGGCCGGAACATCCTTTGTTCCGGCAGTTAGTAAGATCAAGAGTGGGGACCTCTTTCGACCTGACTCTTATGAAATCAATCGAGATCTGGTTGATAACCTTGCTACCCCTGCTGAAGCTCTTCGTTTGGGGAAACTGGGGAATGTCCAGGCAGGACATGAATTTGACTTTGCTCTGGCCTCATTAAACATGATAGATCCTGACCTCCGACGCCGAATGGAATCATCGGCTCGGGAAACGGCAGAGCATAGATTCCGGGCCTTAGAACTTGATGGTCAACTTACTTCGGCCAAGAAAGAGCTAGCTGTAGCACTTGAGGGAAGGAAACAGTACCGGGACAGGAGTCATCGTTTGTCAAAAGAGGTGACCAGGTTAAAATCTGCTTCCTCCGGTCTTACCGAGGCTGTTACCCGAGAGCTTCGGGAGAGGTGGGAGTTAGAGCATCAAGCGGCTATGGACAAACTGAAAGGCTTCATGGGTGCCCAGAGACAGACTGAGATATCCAGCTTGAAGGCGGAGCATGAAACTGCCTTGGCCGAGGCTCAGGCTCAATGTGATATGAAGAATGATGTGCTCCGGTCGCTGGAGGAACGATTGAGGGAACGGGATTCTGAGTTAGCTTTACTTCGTTCGGACAGAAGTTGGTTGGTAACAACGGGTCTGAAACATGTTGTACAGAAGCTACACTCAAGCCAGGAGTACTCTCGTCCCCAGGTAAACATTCGGGCGCTTAATTACAGACTTGGGTGCCACGATGGTTTGATTGCCGGTATCAACCTTGGTCGTCTGAAACAGAAAGCCTCCACCTCTCCATTCTTTAATGTCGGTGTTGCTTCGGAGCTGGAGGAAGCCATAGCTGATGCTTCCAAGCTTGATTATCCATATCTTGCAGCTTTGGCCGCCACTGATGGTTTTCCAATAGAAGATTTTCAGGCTGTTGAGCCTGCCGTAGGCCCTCCTTCGGATGAGGAGTGAAGCTTCAATGAACCATCTTTCTTTTGTCATGTAGTAATGAAATGTATCTTCGACCTGTGAAGATATATTTCCACAAACAAGTTATTTTGTAATATATTTTTCTTTCATTTGCTTTATTTCCGGATTTGGTTGCATCTTTTACTTGTTATAATTTATGTTTTGTTAAAATGCTTTGCGTGAATTTCTTTGAAATTTTTATTCGGAATTGAGTCCGATATTTATTGAGGTTAGGCTCAATTTTTATTCGGAGTTAGGTCCGATACTTATTGAGGTTAGGCTCAATTTTTATTCGGAGTTAGGTCCGATACTTATTGAGGTTAGGCTCAATTTTTATTCGGAGTTAGGTCCGATACTTATTGAGGTTAGGCTCAATTTTTATTCGGAGTTAGGTCCGATACTTATTGAGGTTAGGCTCAATTTTTATTCAGAGTTAGGTCTGATACTTATTGAGGTTAGGCTCAATTTTCATTCGGAGTTAGATCCGATACTTATTGAGGTTAGGCTCAATAATTGTGAAATTTCATCCTTATTTTTTCTTAGACTATCTGAATTAATTGTATGTTCAAACACTTCGTCAAGTGTTACGAACGTTCATTCGAATAGTGCTAATAGTAAAATGAAGGGAAAAATTGGCCACGAGGGCCTTTCATTCATATTGATAGAAAAGAAATGAAACAAGACTATATTACTCATAGTTGACTAACTATAATACTTCCGAAGGTTCATGGCATTCCATGTCCTGGGTATGGGTGTGCCGGTCATGTCTTCCAGCTTGTAGGCGTCGTTGCCCATATTCCTGACCACTTTGTACGGACCTTCCCATTTTGGCCCCAGCTTACCCTCGTTTTCCTGTCGACTTGCTTCGTTTTTCCGAAGAACCAAGTCTCCTTCTTTCAGTACCAACTTTCTCACTTTCTTGTTGTAGGTTTCTTCGAGTTTTTCTTTATATTCGGCCTCTCTGACTGCCGCTGCATTTCTTCGCTCTTCCAGTAACACCAGGTTGAGCCGGATTTCTTCTTGATTGGTCTGATCATTTCCGGATGTTACTCGGTGACTCGGCATCCCTATTTCGGCCGGGATAACAGCTTCGGATCCATACGTTAGGCTGAAGGGGGTTTCACCGGTGCTCGTTTTTTGGGTGGTTCGATGTGCCCATAATACATGGGATATTTGGTCCACCCAATCCGTTCCTTCCCTGCCTAATCTTGCCTTTATCCCATCTCCAATGCTTCTGTTAATCCTTTCCACTTGGCCGTTGCTTTGCGGGTGTGCTACCGAAGTAAAAGTTTGTTTGATTTTCAACTCGCTGCACCATCGTCGCAGTGGATTGTCCGAGAATTGTTTACCGTTATCTGATATTAGTTCACTCGGCAGACCGAACCTGCACACAATGTTTTCCCATACAAATTTCTGAACTTGTTTCCCGGTGATCCGGACGACGGGTTTAGCTTCGACCCACTTTGTAAAGTAGTCTACTGCCACTATCAAAAATTTCATTCCTCCGGTTCCAGTCGGAAATTTTCCCACAATGTCTATGCCCCATTTTTGGAACGGCCATGCTGATAGTATGGACACTAGATTGTGTTTGGGCAATCTTGGAATGGGTGCGTGGATTTGACAAGCGTCGCACCTTCGGATCAGTTCGATGGCATCGAAGTGCATAGTTGGCCAGAAGTATCCCAATCCCATGATCTTTGAGACCATGCTTCGTGGTCCGGCATGCATGCCACATGCTCCTTCATGCATTTCCCGGACCACATAATTGGCCTGCAATGGTCCCAAACAACGAAGTAAGGGTGAAAGTGGGTTTTTCCGGTAAAGAGTAGCATCTTTAACTACGTAATTTGGTGCCTTCATCCGGATTTTTCGGGCCTCACTCGAGTCTTGTGGCAAGATTCCTTCTTGTAAGAACTTCATTATCGGTGTCATCCAAGTGACTCCCTCATCTTCCACAATCATCAGAGTTTCTTTCGAATTAGTTATAGCCCGCTGATCTTGCTTTTCTATCACTACTTCCATTGCTGTGTGTCCGAATGCTATGGACGCTAGCTTGCTCAACGTGTCCGCCACCTTGTTCTTCGTTCTTGGAATTTGTTCAATCGTGCATGATTGGAAAGTGTCCATCAACTTCTTCGCCTTCTCTTTATAAGCGTTCATCCGATCTTCCTTGGCTTCATATGTTTCATTAATTTGATTGGCCACTAACTTTGAATCCACTTTGATCTTCAAGTGGTCTACTTCCTTCTCTTTGGCTTTTTGTAATCCAGCCAACAGGGCTTCATACTCGGATTCATTGTTTGTGTTATCGAAGAAAAATCGGATGGAGAATGAAAATTCCTTTCCTTCTGGACTAACAAGCAAAATTCCGGCACCTGATCCTTCCGAACTGGAGGATCCGTCCGTAAAGAGATGCCAAGCGCTTTCTTGATTAGCACCTTTTTCTTCGGCATTGGATTCTGTTGTCCTCTTTCTCTTTTTGTTTTTTGCCGGTGCTTTTGTCACAATTTCTTTTGGTATGACTTCTTTGGAAACAATTTCTTCAGGAACTTCGGCTATGAAGTCTGCCAAAACTTGCCCCTTGATGGATGTCCTAGGAGCATACTCTATTTCATAACTTCCCAATTCAATGGCCCACTTCGTGAGTCTTCCGGCTGTCTCCACATTCCTTAGGATTTGTTTTAAGGGCTGGTCGGTGATTACTCGGATGCTGTGAGCCTGAAAGTACCTCTTCAATCTTCGGGAGGTATAGACTAACGCTAGCGCTATCTTTTCTATCTGAGTGTAGTTATATTCGGGACCTTGTAGCACTTTGCTAACGAAATAGATAGGCGTTTGCTCTCCCTTTCTTTCAGCTAAGAGCGCTGAGCTAATGACCTCCGTTGTTGCGGATAGATATAGGATCAAAGTTTCCCCTTCTTTTGGCGCGGTAAGAGTCGGAAGTTCCATGACAAACTTTTTTATCCCTTGTAAGGCTTCCTCGGCCTCAGATGTCCACCGGAAATCTCCTTTCTTCACACAATTCTTTAGAGTCCGAAAGATGGGTAACGATTTCTCAGCAGACTTTGAGAGATATCGGCCCAGGGCTATAACTTTGCCATTTAAACTCTGAACTTCTTTTATCGTCTTGGGTGATGGTATGTCTTCTAGAGCCCGAACCTTCTCGGGGTTTACCTTGATACCATTTGGGGTGACAATATGTCCCAGAAACTTCCCTTCTTCCATCCCAAAAGAGCATTTCTTGGGGTTGAGCTTCATGTTGATTCTTCGGAGATTAGCAAACGTCTCCCGAATGTCTTGGATCATTACCTCTTCCGATGTAGACTTTATAACTAGGTCGTCAACGTATGCTTCTAGATTCCTCCCGATTTGTTCCGAAAAAGCCTTATCTATCAATCTCTGATAAGTTGCTCCTGCATTCTTTAGACCGAAAGGCATCTTTCGGTAACAAAAAATTCCCATGTCGGTGTGGAAGGCCGTTTTGTCTTCGTCTTCCTTGGCCATTTGTATTTGATGGTATCCTTTGTACGCATCCAAAAAACACTTGTATCTGAAGCCAACCAGAGCTTCCACTTTTAAGTCTACTTCAGGCAGGGGATATGCATCTTTTGGACAAGCATCGTTGAGATCTTTGAAATCAACACACATCCTCCACGTATTGTCACTTTTTCGGATCATGACAGGATTAGCCACCCAAGTTCGGTACCGGACTTCGCGAAGGATTCCTGCTTCGGTTAACTGCTTAACTTCTTCACATGCGGCCCTACTTCGATCGGGTGCCAGACCCCGCTTCTTCTGTACTATCGGGCTCTTCCCTTTCTGGATGGTTAACTTATGCTCGGCAAGCCCTCTCGGTACCCCCGTCATGTCCGAGGGTTTCCAAGCAAAGACATCTCTGCTCTGCCGGAGGAGTGTGATAAGTTTCTCTTTGCCTTCCTGTGTAAATGTGTTTCCGATCGTGACCGTCTGCTCCGGATGATCCGGGTGAATGATAACTTTTCCCATTTTGACCTCTTCTTCCTCCTTCCGCAATATTTTCTCGATCTTTTGGCATTCCAATACTTTGTGCGCCTCCGGACGAATTTCGACAATTCCTCCGGGGGTAGGAAATTTCATGAGTGAATGAGCCGTTGATACAATGGCTCCGAGTTTTGCGATCCCAGGTCTTCCGATAATGACATTGTATGGAGAACTAGCTCGAACTATTAAGAAATCCATTTCAACTGTCCGGAACTTCTCGTCATTTCCGATGGTGAGGGGTAAGCGGATTTGCCCTATCGGTTGTACTGCTTCCCCGGAAAACCCTACCAGATATTGAGAGCATCTCTCCATCCTTTGTTGTACTTCGGGATCCAGCTTCAAAAAGCATTGCTCAAAAAGTATTTCTGAGGCACTCCCGTTGTCGACGTATATCCTGTGTACTGTCTGGTTTCCGATGTCTCCTACCACAACCATCGGGTCCGTGGTTCTTTTAGAGGTGTTCACCGGAGGGAAGGACATCTCCTGTACCATCCAGGGCTCCGTTGTTTCAATTTTGAGCCCACTGCTTTCTCCTTTACAGAAGACCATCTGTATCTCCTTCCCTTTCCCTTTTCCGGTGTATTGCGGTCCTTGCTTCTTTTGGCCTCCTAACTTGATCCCTTCCATCAGATGATTCAACTGACCAGTTCTTACGGCCTCTTCAATCTGCTTCTTTAACTGAAAGCAGTCGTTCGTATAGTGTCCTTTGTCTTGATGGAATTCACACCATCGGTCGAGGAACCTCTTGTCCGGTGTTCCTACCATAGGAGCTGGAGCAGTGAAGTGTACTTTTCCTTTTTCGGTGGCCAAAACTTCGCTAGGAGTCTTGCTTAATTCTGTGAAGCTGACTTGTCTCCTAGATTCTCCGGAAGAAACGAAAGGGGATGTTCGGACAGATCCTCGTCCAAATCTTCTTTCATTACTGCCCAGAGAAAAACTTTTTCGGTTTGGAGAAGGTCTCCATGGAGGACTCGCTGGTGGAAAAACTGTTTTCGATCCCTTTCGGGATGCGGCTGTATTAGCTTCCAAATATTGTCTCGAAGCTTCTTTCCCATTGAGAAACCTCTTCACGCGTTCCATCATTTCGTCTACTGTCTCAGGTACCCTAGCGTTTAGTTTCGCGATGAGAGCCGGTATACGGATCCCTTCCATGAACCCCGAAACTTTTAACATATCATCTCCTCCTTTGATCTGGAGGAGCTCCCGCTTCCATCTCTCTACAAAGTCTTGGAGACTTTCGTTCTCCCTTTGTTTGATTTTAGCAATATCGGTAGGGCCCCGAGTGTATCTTCGCTGTTGCATGAAATAGAGCTCAAATTTCTTCTTCAGATCTTTAAAACTATCGATACTTTCTTCTGGTAATTCACCGAACCATATTCTTGCCGGCCCCACAAGAGTTTGGGCGAACATCCGGCACCAAATCGGCATAGGCCAGCCCTCTGTATCGGCTGCACCGGAGAAGATGACCAAATGATCATCAGGGTCTCCACTTCCGTCATAAGTGCGCACGATGCTAGGCATCTTCACTTTTCGGGGCATTTTGAACGTGGAGATCCTTCGGGTGAACTTGGAAGTAAAGTCAGACTGATAAGGGAGGCTCAGATCCTCCTCGTCATCACTTTCTTCTCGGTCCGATTCACTCACATACTGAATCTTTCGGGCGACCGGGGGAGTCTTCCGGGAATGATCTTTCTTCTGCTTTCGCTCATGTTCTTTCAACATGGCTTTGAGCGCGTCATAGTTCTGTTCAAGGAACTTCTCAGAGATTCCCATATTTTTCTCTACATTCGTCTGATTATTCCCCGGAGTTTCGTCTTCGATTATCGTTTCCATAGTGTTGGAGGTGCTACCGATAAAAGGCGTGTGTGGTCCTGTAGAAGCCATGATGGTCCCACGGATGGCGCCAAATGTTGCGACACCGGAATATCACAAGTACAACTGGGGTAGAAGGTTCGGATCCGAAGGAGTGATCCGAAGAAGACCTTCAGCCTGGTTCTTATCTTCGATCTCGAACTATCTGCACAAGCAGGCAAACACACGGGTAAACGGAGCGGTGATGATCCCCTGGTCTACCTCGGGCGTAAGAGTAAGTTTACGAAGAGTAAGAGTAAAGATATAAAGTAAGAGTGTAGAGTGTTTGTGAACGTTACCCTTGAAGTGAAGAGTGAGCTTGGTATTTATAGATCTTGAGTTTCGGACAATAGCGTGCTCTAAGTACAATACCTTGTTTATCCTGGAGGTATTGCGAAGTATTGTACTTTCTGCCGAGAAGTCATCCTTCGGCCTGTTGGTCCTTAGTATGCCTTTCTGATAATAGATGTTGTCTAGATTCCTTTTCTCAGAGATCGTGCCCAGCTATAAGATCTTTCGGCGTACCATTGGTTTGACCGATAGACTTCTATCGGTAACCGATGGTACGTCATCAGGGGTGTTACGTGCACTTTCAATACCCTAAGAACGAAATACGTTATCTTAACAAACGCCAGGGACGATTTATGCAATTAACTCTTAATTGTATGTTATACTTTACAAACGTAGTGCATTTATCTAGTTATGTTGACAACCACATACATATATATGTATGTTTACGGTTTAACGTATTTCAACTAAACAATTCTCAAACATTGTCTAATACAATCTTTATTATTATTATTTAATATCTACTCCAAATACTTTATTTGTCAAACATCACCTAGAATAAAAATTTTAATGTCAATTATGTTAAAGGGTTTAGGGTTAGTTTTTTGTTACCCCGGACAAAACGAACCAAAGTTTCCTCAACTAAATTCTGTAAATGAGTGTATGAATTTTGATCCAATTGTGTCTCCAAGTAAACACATGGGTTTGTTCCTTTACTACTTTCCCAAGTAAATAAATAGAAATTATATATCGGAAATTCATAAGAAGGTTACTGTTAGGATGTGGACTACAAATAACGCGTCTTTGCCGGTTGAATCAAGTGGTGATCGATTCATAAATAAGATAAAGTCTAAGTAAAGGTTAGAGCTAATATCGTATGGTGTTTTGAGTCAGGATTATTTCGTCAAAAGTAACCTTTTGATTGATCATAACATCAAAATGACCCAAATGACCATCTAATAAAGTAAAATGGTCATGATCATCTAAGTGTAAGTGTGAGGATTTATTTAATAGCTATGCAGAATTCAATGATGGAAGAGTACTTGGCTAGTTGGTAATCTTAATGGCTCAATTCAATGTTGAAAGAAAGGTTGGTGGTGAGTTGCTGTCCAATTTAATGTTTCTTTAATCTTACTTTCAAATGTAGGCTTATGTGCAAAATGGCATTGATCTCGTGTCGGTTTTAAACCGGAATTTGTACTGAAATAGGCATGGGCTGGCACCGCTCTTTAAAGGGTCGAGGTTTCACTTTGATCACATTCTGGGTTGGACAAGGACCGAGCTTAGGCTTTGCATGTTTCACTTTATCAATCTTTGTAGTATTTTTAAAAAAATTTAAATGCTTTTATTTATTTTACAATCGGGTGTGTTTAACATATACGAGACTATAAGTTTGTATAACTAGAAGTTGTTAGTTGAAGTTTTGTATATGACTTTAATATTTCTAAAATCCACAACATATTTTAATGGAACTTTTTGTTTATAGCCTTTCTACTAAAATAAAAGTTTAAAATCCTTAAAAGCTTCGTACCAAACACATCAATGTCTACTTAACAAGACACCTTTATATATATTTATATAACTATTCGTTTTATTTTAACCCTTCCAATTTTGCACTAGCGGAAACATCTCTCCTGATGAAACATTTCAATAGTACGGATGCTGGCGCATAAAACTTACCGTTATAATTTTTATACCAAAAAAGCTAATTTGTTTAAAATAATTTCCAAACATTAAAACCAAGAAGGCAGGAATCCACTTCTAGGCCCACTAGTATAAGCCCATGAGTCCGGATGGCCATTAATTACAAAATTAACACAATGGACTCATGTGAGTCATGTCCACTCATATCTCAAAAGTTCATCGTGTTCATGTCCATTTCGAACAGGCCCATTAGTTCTCCAATTAAACTTGTTCCTTAAATTTAACATGTATCTAAATACTCGAGTAACATAGTTAAATCCAAGGTTCTAAATAACGCGCCATGGCGTGCCTTGGCGAGAATTTACGAAAACATGCAAGGCGTGGCGGCAAAAAAACGTGGTCATGGGGTCCCATGGCGCGCCTTAACGCGAGTTTTTTGTAACGCGTTATGAAAATTTAAAAAAAAAAATAGTTTAAAAATAGTTAAAAGTGACTATAAAAATCATTTAATTGTAAATTTGTGACTATATCTTGGAATATATATATATATATTTAAATGTTAAAACAGACTTTTTGATAATTTATTGATATTTATATAACTTAATAATAGTAAAAATATATATAAGTATATATAAAATTATAAAATATATTAAAATTTTTGCCGCCTTGTCACGCTTTGAAAAACGTCATGTCTCGCATTTTCTTGCAAAGCTTGAGGCTTACTCATGCCGCCACGCCACGCCTTACGTTATTTGTAACCTTGGTTAAATCAATCAAGTATTATGGTGGGTTGGTAACAAAACTACAAAGCCTAACCCTGATCTTTGCTCAACTCTATAATGGACTTAAAAAGCCCGACCCTTTACAGACAGATGACTTATCAAAGTCCAGATTTCAGTTCATATCTGGCACAAAATCAGTCATGTTTAGCCTTAGCCTAAACTGATCTTAGAAAATCGTCGAAGCTCGATAAAAACTATTTTCATCTAACCTTCTTTGTAAATCTATTCATCTTTACATAATAGCTTTTTTTTGAAAATAAGCTCAT
>CAJVGC010000508.1:52389786-52543646 GCA_910822075.1 Senecio squalidus
ACTGACTTAGTTTTAATGGGTTGCACATATGTTGTCTTTAATGGAGAACTGTTTCTTTGCTTTTGAGGAGAAACTGACTTTGATGAAACTGACCTGGACTTTGATGAAACTGACTTATGTGAGACTGACCAATGTTTTGGTGAGACTGACTTTTGAAAATTAATTTTCTGTGGTCTAGACTGAGTCAGTTGTTTTCAAAACACAGCTTCATGCCCTTTTTCACCACAATTGTAGCAAATTCTTTTAGGAGGAGTTTTGGGCCTGACTTGATTTGGTGATTTGTTCCTGACTAGAGTTTTGACTATATTGGTCAGTTCCAACAATTGATTTCCCAGTTTATCAATAGTTTTTGTTTCATGACTTTTATTCAGATTCTTGGGACTGAATGGATGTTGAATCTTGGATTTACTCACAGCCTTGGGCAATCTATTAGTTAGATGCACAGAAGCTTTTTCAGCTTGCACAGTTTGTTCAGTTTCAGACAAATTAACACAATCAGACTGAGAAGAAGATGAAGAATCACTTTTATTAGAAACTTTCGAAATTACAGGTTTTACAAAAGCATTTGACATCATTATTTTTTCTCCTTTCAAGTAAGTGAAAGTGTTTGGAAGAATTTCTGGTTTAAAAATAATTTTTTCTCTTTCAGCTTTTTCAGCTTCTTCTTCTTCTTCTTCTTCAGTCATATACTTCTTCAAACTGAATCCCTCCCCCAACACTGCTTGAACTTGTTTGGGTACCTGTCTACTCAAACAATCTTCATTTTTTAAGGATGATATGCACCATGATTTGCAAATTCTTTTATAATGCTCAGTTTCTTCTCTAAGTTTATGATTTTCTTTTGCAAGATCACTATAAGCTTCAGTCTGAGCATTTAAAAGTACTTTATAGCTTTCTAGTTCAACTATTTTATCATCTTTAATTTTCAAATTATTTTCAAGATCTTTGAATTTTTGTTTGATTTCAGCTTGTTCTTCTAAAGTGGTGGTTAAGTCAACAAAAATATACTCAAACATTTGAAGTTTTTGTTCATTTGTGTAAGAGTTGAAATTGTGTACCTTATACAGCTTTGACTTGTTCCAGTCTGAGTTACAGCTCAGTCTCTCAGCTTCCTTCAGATCCTTTTCAAACTGAGATGCAGATTTCTCAGCTTCAGTCACCTCTTCTGTAAGTGCCATCAAACATCTGTCCACCACTTCTTCATCTTCATCAGACGATAGTTCCTCATCTAGCCATTCTTCAGCAAAGAATGCCTTTTGCTCAGTTTGAGGCTTCTGTGTGTTTGAACTGTTGCCTTTCTTGTATTTAAGATACTTCTGTCGATATATTTGGGCCCTCTCAGCAACTTCATCCATATGTTCAGTCTGAGCATTCTTTACTTTACAGTCAGCAGCCATGTGACCATATTCGTTGCATTTAAAGCATTTCACCTTTTTCAGATCAAAAGGTTTCTTTCCTTTGTAGCCTGTCTTCTGTTCAAGCTTCATTGTTAGTAGAGCAAGCTGACTTTTCAATTTCTTGACCTCAGTTTCATCATCTAATTCTGAGTCTGAGTGAGACTCAGATTCAGATGAGTCAGCTTTAGAATAAATTTCTTTATTCCTTCTACTGGTTGCAACTAATGCAGCTTCAGGATCCCTTGCAGTTCGTCTATTGTTAATCTTTTTCCTTTCTTGAGATTCCTCAAAATTTAACAATAAACCAAAGAGTCCTGGCAGCTTGTAGGTGGACAGCTTCTCACTAACTACAAGAGATGTAATAACAGATTCAAATTTGTTAGGTAAGATGTCAACAAATTTCTTACAGATTTCATCATCTTCCTTTGTAACGCCTAGAGCTGACATATCATTCAGCATAATTTGAAAACGTGTGTTAACATCAGCCAAAGTCTCCTTTTCTTTCATATAGAAATTTTCATAATTTCTAATGAGACTGTTTAATCGTTGCTCTTTCACCACTGGAACACCTTCATAGGACACAATTAACGTGTCCCATAGTTCTTTTGCAGTTTTGCATCCAGCTATTTTTGAGAAGATTTGTTCAGACACTGCATTTCCTAAAATGCTTCTGGCTTTAGGATCAAGATTGTACAACAGCTTGTCTTGATCTGTCCATTGAGATTTGGTGGTTTGAACCCATCTAGCACGTTGAACTACTTTATCACCTTCCTTTACTTCATCGATGTGCTTTCCAGGAATTATGGGTCCTTCAGTTATTATTCTTATCATTTCTTCATGAATTCCTGAGAGATGCCACTCAGCTTTAAGCTTCCAGTGGGCAAAATTGTGACCATTGAAAACAGGAATTCCTTTACCAGCCATTGCAGGTGAGTTTGAAGATGATGACATTGTTTTGAGATTTTAAGTATTGATCGTTTAAGATTTATAAATTTATTAAAATTTAAATCTTATTTGCTCTGATACCAGTTGTTAGGTCTCAATAAGATCTCAAACAATGGCTAATCAATCACAAATAAGTATTTAGACGTTAATTATTATTAATCGATTGATTACTCAGTTTCTTGTTTATTATCGCGGAATTATAATAACAAAGAATAAGTATAACACACAGTTATATTACTTCAAAAGGTGTAACGATTACAAAGTTCAAGTTACTATTTATACACAATAATAGTGAGCTTGATAAGTATGAATCTTAGAAAATCTTCTAAAAGGATAGAAGATTTTATCTAACTAACATACCAAAATTACTGCCCTACGTCTCTTCATGAGTCTGAGTAGTCAGCTTCAGTCACTCAGACTCAAGTCACTCAGACTTAGTCACTCAGACTCATATCACTCAGACTAAGACTTTAATTAACAGATTTATTAACTTGGGTTAAATCATTGTTTTTCCCAACAATATATATATATATATATATATATATATATATATATATATATATATATATATATATATATATATATATATATATATATATATATATAGGGACTGGTTCATGCGAGAACTCCTATTTCTGCGAGAACTCTTAAAAAAAGTGTCAATTAACATGTAACTATTTCCATTAACATATAAAAACTATTCAATGTTAAAAATCTAGTAAAATTACAAATGAAAAATTTTAAAAAAATTATATGAAATCACGCGTATTTAGAATTGTTCACATGTGAACGTTTTTTTCAAAAAATAAGTTCATATATGAACGAAATTTTTTTACGTTATTTTATAAGATTTTTTTTTAGTTTTTTATTTATATATTTACTTGATTATTAATCTCCAAAAGAGTTTGCATGTGAATGAACAAAGTTAGACGTGATTTAACACTTTTTATAAGAGTTCTCGCAGTTTTCGCAAAAAAATGAGTTCTCGCATGAACCATTCACTATATATATATATATATATATATATATATATATATATATGGGTTGGTTATTGTAAGATAATCCTTAAGATGAAATACGTAAAAAAAAAAAAATCCTCTCAAACCCACGTCACTTTTTGTGACCGACCGCCCAACTTGAACGAAGTTTTGGTACCGTTAAAACACCCCTGCTGAGAGAGCCACGACACACGAACATTGGTAGAAAATTTTCTTGAGAGGTCGCCCACCCCAATACTAGGTTTCGAACTCGTTACCTTTCACACAATAGTGATATGTGATAACCATTGAGGCAAATCTGAAGGTATATATATATATATATATATATATATATATATATGGTGGGGTTCATGTAAAAACAACCTCAATGATAAAAACACCAAAAAACACATTAAAATCAACAAATAAATTATCAAAATACATTTTTTTGGGAGAATCCTAATTAAATAACTTTTCGTGAAAAAAAAACACATTTTTTTTCCGAACTTAGATGAATTTTTTTTAAGTAGATGCATTTTCATAAAATTGATGTATTTTACCCAATTTAGAGTTAATATTATTATAAAAAAGATATATAATACATTTAAGATAATATTTAATTTAAAAAGTTAAGAAAAAGTTAAATGCATTTTTTTAGAATAAGATGCATTTTACCCAACGCCGGCTATATCACTTTTGTAAAAACTTGCCGGTGCTATCCGATGACGCTAATTCCGACCATTAGACATCCATTCCGACCAAAAAATCAGTAAACAATGCATACGTACGAGTTTGTTTTAGCATAAACTATACGAGTAGTTGTGATTATAATAGGTAAAATGGTATATTAGATGCAACATGGTAAGTCATGATTACTTAACAAACGATGGGAAAAAAGATAAATAAACACGATTAATTAACAAAATCGTAAACCAGCATCACTATGGGTAGACGAAATCTAAACACCAAAGAGATCCGAAACTATGACGTTGGGCAACTGGAAAGAAAGAGATGCCAAACAATTATGATTCAACGTGGGATGGTGGCTGACCTGTGGTGGCAGAAGATGCCCCGGCCAGCATCAACAATTAATTATAACCTTTAAGTAAATATAAACTTTAATCTTTTATTTTAAAAGTAATTATTTTAAAAGTAAAAGTAATAAACGAAAAACTATTTTAAAAGGTGTTATAAACTTTAATAAAATGAAAATCTTAAATAAACTTCTACTTCCATATTTCAGTTACACATTTATAAATCTTCAAAAAAGTTACACATTTATAGACTTGTTTATGTCAAATATATTAAATAATAAGTCCAAATCTGATATGTGGATTTGAGTACATTAGGGTTTTATTAGAATTTATGTATTGTTATATTTAGGTTTATCAATAATAATAAAAAAAAGGGGTTCTATTATTCTTCATGGTATCAGAGCACGTAAATCATCATCTCATAATTTCTCAATCAATCGATTCATCTTTGAACTCAATGGCGACGGCGGCAACAACCACCACCACTTCCACCACCGTCGACAATCCGACGAAGACTCTAGACACAACTCCAGCCACAACAACAACAACCGAAGACGTGACTTCGCCACTTTCCGTCACCGACAACAAAGACGGCAATTCAGGAGGAGAAAACACAGGCAGATACTACAGATCTGGCGACCGTTACGGAGGAGTTTTATCATTCTGTAATATGGTATTAGAGCAGGTCTGATCGTGAGACCTAGCTTCTATGCCACCCTCAAACCCTAACCCTAATCGGCGTGGGGATGAGCCGCTTAACTTGACTAGGCTCCAGACACTAAAAAAAACCCTTTGTGTCTTTTGTTTCTCTTCTACATTTAGGCCGGTTAAATTAACCTTTTAGTTTCCTCTACAGCCGTCTAAAGCCGAAAATTAGTTTTTTTTCTTCTTTTCTTCTACAGCCGCCTAAAGCCGGCTAAAATCATCACCAAGTCAAATATGAAGTTCAAAGTTATCAAGAATCAAGACAAAAAAATAAAATAAAAAATAAAATTCAAACTTATGTTTATGAAGACATTTGTTGAAGCCGGATCTTATATGTGCAACAGATATGTCAAAGTCGGATCTCAAGCTCCTACTATCTTTGTTTATTTTACTTTTATTTCTTTATCTTTATTTTCATAGTTATAGTTTGTTATCCAGTTCGAGTTTACGCGATTTCGCCGCTCGAACTGCCGGGAAGTATTAAATAATAAACTCAAATCCGATATATGGGTTTGGGTCGTTTTATTAAGATTTATATATTCTTATATATAGGTTTATCAATAATAATAATAAAATTGGGGTTTCTATTATTGTTCAAAATATACTCTATATAAACAAAACTAAGGTAATTTGTGAGCACTAAAATATTTAATTGACTTCAGACGTTGAGATAACAAATGTACATATATATGGGTAGGTTTTAATTTAAATAAAGAAAAATTAAAAATTTGTAAATGCAAAAGTCAAGCTAAAGAAATACTATTTTATTCATTGCTTTGAAGCTAAAAAATACTGTATAAAAACTTAAATCGTTTATATACCATTTTTAGTAAAAGTGTGCATCACATAGAGTGGTACACTCACGGTTTATTAAAATTCAATTTAATGTTAATAAATTTTTTTCTCCGGAAAATACAATTATTCACGTATTTATCAAACGAAGATTGAATCTATAATCTCCAAAACGATATACTGCAGGTCAAATACGTGTTATATATTTCTTTTTTCTTACTTTCTTTGTAGGGTTTGCCCAACATAAACATTTTCCTTTTCTTATTTGCCCTAAATAATGGTTTGACATTTAAAATTTTGATAAAACAAAATAGGTATCTGGGTAGGTATAACGAAACTCAAACATTTAAAACATTAGACAATTAAAAAGTCAAAAGTCAAAAGTCAAGCTAAAGAAATACTATTTTATTTATTACTTTAATGTTTTTAGTTGTTTACTATAGTGAAGCTTCATTGTCATAACTAACAAGTCGTGTTTGATTAGTCTCTTTAAATATCGAATAAATTCTGTATCTCGATCTATACTTTCACATTCGTTTATTCCTCTCTAACCAATGGCGAATGTTGACCGAAAGAAGTTAGTAGAAGTTGAAGAAAACAAGAAGGTGGTTAAGGTTGTTAAAGGGACATTGGTTTTGATCAACAACCACTCGTTATCGACCATCGTTGATGAGGTTTTTGGCCGGAAAGTATCTCTTCAGCTCATCAGTGCTCGTCATTGTGAATCTTCTGGTAAGTATATCTATTTTGAATTTACTGCTGAAACGTATAAAAGTGTTTGTTCTCTAGCTAGTAAGTAATAACGGTTGCTTATATTAATGAACGGTTATGTTACATTTTATACATATTAATGGACGTCTAAATACATGGTTCTAAATAGCGCGCTAAGGCGCGAGGCGTGATCTCGCCGTCACGAATCAGTCCATAGCGTTGTCTTAAAGTGTAGCGTGATGTAAGGCGCGCTATTGCGTGTGGCGTCGCGCCTTTTCTTGAAGCGTTTATTGTTATTTCAGATTTGGGCTTTTTCAATTCACCTATATCAAATGGACCACTCATATAAACTAAAAAAAAATAGATAAATAAGTGAAACCCAATCTGTATCACACAGTCACACTCACACACAAATATTTGTATACTAATTTTGTTTATTGTATACTAAATATTGCCGCTATATATCACGCTTTAACAAACGCCGTAACCTCGCTATAGCTTGTAAGGCTTGAGACGTGGCAGTGCCGCTACGCCACGCCTCACGCTATTTAGAACCTTGTCTAAATATATTAACTTGAGTATTTTTAGCAAAATATTGATAATATTATTTGAAGATAAATGCTTGAAAATCCTTCTACTCAAGGACCGAAACAAATGATCACTTTTTTTTATGAAAATCCTTCCACCTACTTTAGAGTACATAATGATATAGATTTTACTATGTTTATTGCATCGTCATGTCATGTCACATTAGATTTTCATAAATCTTAATTTCATATAAACTTACTTTTTACTCATATAAATTTAATCAAGTTTATAACTCTTACCTCATACCCGACCTCTTTTTGATTATTTATAAAATACTTTAAATCTATGTGGGTACAAACTTTGTGCTTATTTATAGTTTATGGAAGTCCATGAGTATAAACATCACATTCTCTTTCAACTATAAATTTTATAAATTTTTCAAAATAATGGATAGACAGACATCATAAATGCCACATCAATTTTATATCAGTATAAACTTTGCTATAAACTTTGCATAAGAGATGCTCTTATTATATGATTAGATTTGAAACTTTAAATAAGGTGACACACACATTTAAAATAAATAACTTAAAAACAGCTTATTGTCACTCACTCACTATAAATTAATATATTAATATAAGTATAAACACTTTCTTATCCACGCAATAAAGAGATTTGAATGCTTTAATGGTTTATACAATATAAATTTCTAAAGGTACATTTTATTATTATTATTATTATTATTATTATTATTATTATTATTATTATTATTATTATTATTATTATTATTTATATTTATTATTATATAGTAATAATTCAAGATTTAATCTATCGGATTATACGGAACAATTCTCATGCATAACTCTCTCACTTACTATGGTGATCGATAGATAGACATTTAATTATGTTGCACGAACGATCTCGAGATTTTGGATGTAAACAAATAATCCCTCAAAGCATAAACCATAAACTACATAAATAGTCTCTATAGACAATCCAAAACTAGGGGATTTTATTATTAAGTATAAAAATTACACCGCTTGCTTACTTAACTAAAAATAGTTTTTGTTTATAAAATGAATTCCCGTTCAAAATTACCGTTAATTTATCGTTAACTAGTTACATATTTTTAGAATTTAAGAGCAGAAAACATATTCATTTCTGTTAAATAGACGAGCGGTGTAGATTTTTGAACTTTGTAACAAATATCAAAATACAATTTTCGAAGTTTAAAAACTTACCCTAGTGGTCAAGTTACATAAATTAGGTATACATCTCGTCCCTATTTCTACCGAAATTTATTATTCACTTTAGAAATAGAGACGGGATATGTAATTAGTTTTCATTAAAAATAAAGGCCGTAAAAAATAAGGATGGAATTTGTAATCAGTTTCCGTAATTGAACTACTGGTGTAATTTTTTAAACTTGATTATGAAAATCGTAATTTATTATAAAATCACAGGGACTATTTATGTAATTTACCTTTTTATCAAACTCAACTAACAAGTAACGATTTTGGCAATTTAAGCAAAGGGATTGAAGGGAAAGCTTGGAAAAGAGACACACTTGAAGAACTGGGCGGGGAAAGTGATCACTCCTTCGACAAAAGACGGGCATTCGTTCGAACTTGAATTTAACTGGGACGACGAAGTTGAGGTTCCGGGGGCATTCTTGATCACCAACAGACACAATAAAGAATTCTACTTAAAAACACTGACATTAGAACAAGTGCCAAATCATGCCAACGGTCGTCTTCATTTCATCTGTAATTCTTGGGTCTACCCTGAGAAGCATAACGACAAGGGCTATCGTGTTTTTTTCTCTAATCAGGTAAACACTTAACATTTTATGCAGTTTCGTCTATTATTGCCAACAAATAGATTACGAGTTATGACATGTTTTGTTTTGTTTTGTTTTGTTATAGACATATCTTCCATGGAAAACGCCAGAGGGGTTACGTCTTTATAGAGCACAAGAGTTGGAGGAGCTAAGAGGAAATGGATCCGGAAAGCGTGAAGAATGGGATAGGGTGTATGACTATGATGTTTACAATGATTTGAGTGAACCAGATAAGGGATCTCAATATGTCCGTAGTATTCTCGGTGGGTCTCCTGATCACCCTTATCCTCGCAGGTGTAGAACAGGCCGACTTCCATCAAACAAAGGTCAGCATTCAATTTGTTACTACATCCACTTCGTTTTTTAGTTTTGAAAAACGCTTAGTGTCGCCTTAACCTTAACTTAAGATGTTCAATTTGACTTTTAAGCTCGAACCAAGTTTATTAAGAAAAATAAGGTATATCAAAAAGTCTTAAGATATTACAACTCTGAGAATTCAATTTGTTGTCGAATCCACTTCTGTTTTAAGTATCGAATAATACTAGGTTTGACCTTCAAAGTCAGAATGCACGTCTGGTTCTTTTTAGAAAGGCAAAGACTCACACCTGCCCACAAATATATGCATTTTTCCTTAAATGGACTTGAACCCACAACCTCTGAATAGACGAGTCACTACAATACTGCTAGGCCAAAGGCCTGTTAGTGAATACAAGTCTAGTTTCATAGATGACGAGATGTAACTTCAAATTGTTAAATTATTTGCAAATAATTTTCATTTTGGGTCATTCGCAGATCCTATGATGGAAAGCAGGATCTCGATTTTGAAAAGTTTAAAGATTTATGTCCCGAGAGATGAAAGATTCAGTCAGGTGAAGATGGCAGATGTTTATGCTTATGGGATAAAATTAATATTTCAAGTCTTACTACCCGGTTTTAAATCTGCAATGGACAAAATTTCAGACGAAATCGTTGGTACATTCGAAAAAATTCTACAATACAAGTTTGAGTCTTTATCAAGCAACAAGTTTAACGAGTTCTCTTCGTTTGAAGAAGTACATAAGTTGTATGAAGGTGGGCTTTTAATACCAAAATCCAATTTCTTAGAAAGCATCAGGGAGAAAATTCCCGTTGAGTTTTTCAGGGAGTTGTTTCGTTCTGATGGTGCGCGATTGTTAAAATTCCCAGTCCCACAAGTAATTCAAGGTACTTCAATTCAATTCAAACAAATGTAGACTTTATTACTTGAAAAACGATAACTATGCAATTTTCAATAAGTTGAACTTTTGGTAATGGTTCGAACAGAGAATAAATTCGCATGGAAAACAGATGAAGAATTCGCAAGAGAAATGTTGGCAGGAATTAACCCCATTTTGATCCGACGTCTCCAAGTAAATTCCGTCTTTTTGAATACATAATCTTGTATTATATGTTATTGACTAATTAGAAGAATCAGATATTGTTCTCTTATAATTTTGTTACTTGTAGGAATTCCCTCCAACCAGCAAATTAGATCCAATGTTATTCGGGAACCAAAACAGTAATATGACCGAGAATCACATAATAGATCAAATAGATGGATTTAGCATACCGGAGGTAACACCTATAAATGGGCTATTTGAAATTATATGTTTTAAACGAAGATATTTATGCTTAATATTCGCAGGCAATAAAGAACAACAGGCTATTTATATTAGATCACCATGATCCATTGATGCCATATCTTAGAGGAATAAACAATTTAACTTCCACTAAGACGTACGCCACACGAACCATTCTGTTCTTGCAAGATAACGGTACGTTGAAACCACTAGCAATCGAATTGAGCTTACCGCATCCAGACGGTGACCAAGCTGGAGCTATCAGTACAGTACACACACCAGCATTACAAGGGGCAAAAGCCACCATCTGGCTGTTGGCAAAAACTTATGCTAATGTTAACGACTCGGGTTACCATCAACTCGTTTGTCATTGGTACGAACTCTATATTAAACATCTTATGCCTATTCATAAGTAAATGATTAGAAATTGTTACATCTTATACATTAACATGTAATGAGTTCTAAACGAGTGAAAATGCAGGTTGCATACTCATGCTTCAGTAGAGCCGTTCATAATTGCGACACATAGGCAGCTAAGCATTGTTCATCCAATTCATAAGCTTTTGCATCCTCATTTCCGTGACACGATGAACATTAACGCCCTATCCCGCCAAACGCTCATCAATGCTGGTGGACTTCTTGAGAAAACAGTGTTTCCAGACATGTATTCTTTGGAATTGTCGTCTAACATGTACAAAAAGTGGGATTTCACAAAACAGGCACTCCCTGATGATCTAATCGAAAGGTATAGCTTTAAACATGTTGATTACATAATCACTTTCCCGTTTAGAAAGCCCATTATCTAATTACGATTCACGATCAGGGGATTGGCTGTGGAGGACTCAAACAGTCGACATGGTGTTCGTCTTCTCATAGAAGACTACCCTTTTGCGGTTGATGGGCTTGAAGTTTGGTCTGCTATAAAATCATGGGTGAAAGATTACGTTTGTATCTACTACAACAATGACGAAGAAATACAACAAGACAAAGAAGTCCAAGGCTGGTGGGAAGAGGTTAGAACCAAGGGGCACGGGGACAAGAAAGACGAACCGTGGTGGCCGAAAATGCAGACTCGTAATGAACTCATACAGTCTTGCACTATCATCATATGGGTGGCTTCTGCACTCCATGCAGCTGTAAATTTCGGTCAATATCCTTATGGAGGGTACCTACCTAACCGACCAGCAGGCAGCAGAAGGCTCATACCAGAACCAGGTACTACAGACTATGAGGAACTCGAGTCAGCACCCGAAAAGGCGTTTTTGAAAACCGTAACTGGCCAACTTCAAAGTATTCTTGGGATATTACTGATTGAGATATTGTCCAGGCATTCTGCTGATGAGGTGTTTCTTGGGAAAAGAGATACACCCGAATGGACCACTGATAAAGAGGCTTTGGATGCTTTTGAAAGATTTGGTGATAATTTGAGACAGATTGAAAGAAGAATTGATGAGATGAATTTGGATGAAAGGTTGAGGAATAGGATTGGACCTGCTCAAATGCCATACACTTTGTTGTATCCGAGTAGTGAAATCGGTCTAACCGGTCGCGGTATTCCAAATAGTGTCTCCATATGACGCTCACATTTTGTTTAAGTCGTTGTGTGTTCGAATCCTATTTTTGTATTGTTACCTACACATTAAGCCTTTCAATGAAGAGACATTTGCTAGGCCTTTTTGGTACTTCCGAAATAACAAGCTTGTGTTTTTTTCGGTGTAACACCATCCATATCGTAACTCCTATAAGTTATAACCCCCGATAACTTGTTACATTAGCGTCACGTCATTCACCTTCTCAATCACTTTTTATCACGATTTATCTCTTTTTACAGTTTTTATTCACTTCTTTTTCTAAATTTATATTTATACTCTCTCGGTCTTATTTTAAGTGAATAGTTTTGACTTTTGAAGTTTTCTCTATTTAATTTTGACCTTAAATATATTTGTTTGTGTTATATATAATACTTGATAAAAATTATAACAATGAAAAATACATTTAAAACCCAATTCATTCATATATTTTTCATTAAGCATTATACATCGATCAAGTATCATATAGTATAAAAAAAACATAATAAAGTCAAAATTTAAAACAAAAAACTTTAAAATGTGAAACCGGACACTTAAAAACGCAGGGAGTATTACTTAATGGGTTTTTCTAACGTGTGCCCCGGGGCACACGATAAGTAGAGAATATTCTCCTCGAAAATTGAAAAAGCAGGGAATATTCTATACTTTTTCAATTTTCGAGAAGAATATTTCATACTTTTTCAATTTTCGAGGAGAATATTCCCTGCTTTTTCAATTTTCGAGGAGAATATTCTCTACTTATCGTGTGCCCCGGGGAACACGTTAGAAAAACCCTTACTTAATACTTATATATTAGACTTATTTATTAGACTTATATATTATACTAAATAGTGAATAGTTCATGCGAGAACTCATTTTTTTTTCGAGAACTGCGAGAACTCTCACAAAAAATGTTAAATCACATTTTACTTTGTTCATTCAAATGCAAACTTTTTTGGAGAATAATAATCAAGTAAATATAAAAGTAAAAAACTAAAAAAAATCATATAAAATAACGTAAAAAAATTTCGTTCATATATGAACTCTTTTTTTGAAAAAAAAACGTTCACATGTGAACAATTCTAAATACGCGTGATTTCATACAATTTTTAAAATTTTTCATTTATATTTTTACTAGGTTTTTAACATTCAATAGTTTTTACATGTCAATGGACATAATTACATGTTAATTGACATTTTTTTAAGAGTTCTCGCAGTTCTCGCAAAAATAAGAGACTTGTTTTTGTCGAACTTTTTTTCTCAAAACATACATAACGTGGGTTTTTATATATTTTCCTGGTCGATTTACTTGGACCGTACCTGTTCTTATCAAAATCGGATTCTATACAATTTCGATATTTGATAACTTTAATCCTCTTTAATTTTCGTATTACAATCATTAACCCCTCAACTTTAATTACTCGTGTCAATATAGTATGTTTATTTTATTAACGGCAAGGTATATTTTTGGAAAGCCTTATCTTAAAAGTATTTTTGTCATTAATTATTTTCTTTTTAATTAATGACTTGTTGTTTAAAAAGGTAAAATAAGTACAAAAGAAATACAATCGGTAAAAATTGAATTTAATCGAATTTTAAATTAACACCCAACCAACCGTTAAGTTGACCTAAAGTTAATATGACATATATTACTTATTACTTTATTAGGCATTTTTGGAAAGATGTTGTATTAACAAAATGTTAAGCAAAAATGCAAAATGATAAGCAAGAAAATGTATGTATTCTATCATAGTAACAAATTTCACTAAAAACTTGTAACATCTTAAGCAAATCTCACGTTCGTGGACAAGAGTGATGTTGGGTATATTAGTAAACCTTTAGCCTTTTATGACACGACGCGTTTTTGTGGCTACAAGCACTACAAAGTTTAGAAACTCTGTATTTAAGCGTGTTTGTACCAGAGTAGTTCCAAGATGGGTGACCCCCTAAGAAGCTCTACCAAAACAAATATGTGAGCCTTACTGGCAAAGCTGACAATATCGTGGACATGAAAAGGCGAGATATTACAAAACTAATATAGAAATCATGACTTATATTATAATTAAATATATATGTAAATAGAATGAACACAAATTTATATGTAGCATGGGATCCTAATTTCTAAGCAAACCACCAAAGAAAGACTAATCTAAAAATATTAGAAACCAGTTGTGGAAGAGAAACCATGTGAAGGCTACCATCGATGCGGTGACCACCGGCATGAGTTGGAGGAGTGCGGTGACCACCGGCTGTATACACTGGTATAGCAGCAGCTCCACCTGCTCCATGACTACCACCTCCACCTCCATGACCACCACCACCGCCTCCACGCTTATCATCGAACATCAAGCCTACATCTGATTTAGATTCGCGTTTAAACAACCAATTTGATGATGCTTGGATATGGTTAATCAGGTAAAGCAATAGCAAAATAAACATCATTATTTTCCGGTTGATACTAATATTTATCTTCATTTTTTTATTTGGAATTGTTATAGCTTAGATCAAAAGCAAAGTTTTAACTAAATTTGTTTGATATTTATTCAAAGGTACGTACTATGAACTCCAAGTATCTTCGAGCTTTGTTGTAAAGGAATCAACATAGTAGTTATCTTTACTTATTAGTGCACTTGCTAATAAATTGATTGTGAAATGCTAAAACCTACTATAAGGTTGAGAAAAGTATTAAAAAAGTAGGGTGTGCATGAGTCGGGTTGGAGTCCAATCGTTGAATGAGTCGACATAGCAGTTATCTTTACTTATTAGTGCACTTGTTAGCAGTTATCTTTACTTATTAGTGCACTTGTTAATAATATTAGATGAGTCGATCCGGGTCAAGATCCTACCCACTAAAATAGTTGGATTTGGGTCGGATCAAGATCCAAATGCTAATGGGTCAGACCCGGACTCAAATAATTGGATCTTGTGTTAGGTCAGGATCCACAATAGACCCGTCCCATTGACGGCCCTAGGTTGGACCGGTTCTAGCCCGGAACCCAAACTCAAACTTCGGTTCCCAAATAAATCAAAACCGTTCGACTCGATTCTTTTGGCTTTCCCAGGTTTGGTTTGGATTTTTCCGAGTTTTAGATAGCCAAAAATGGCCCGAAAATAAGCCTGGCTTTTTCTGAATGTGGGAGTTTGGTTAGACTTAACATAATATAAGTGTATATAATTTACTTTGCGAAAATGCACTGGATGGTTATCGTACTATGCCAAAAATTCCGTCTAGGTCATTGAACAAATTTTTCGTCTATATACATCACTATAGTTCAAGAAACCTGTTTTTAAATCATTTTTTTCTATCTACCGGTTAAAAACCGGTGACGTCACCATCCACCTACATTTTCCCTTTTATTAAAATATATGCATTGGTGAAGTAAAAATTATAGATACTGACACAATGGAAGAATACAAATAAAACACATTTGATATCAAGCTGATGTAATAGCCTAATACGGGATGTTAATAGGTTTGTTTTTCAGGTTCCCTAGGAGAATTTTTTTCAACCCAAAACCAGAAAACCATATTTGATTTCAGTTTGGTTCGGTTTGAAACTGAAAAACCAAATTAATCTCATGCCATTCCTCCAAATCACAATCCAATTAATCTCCAAACCTTGTCAATTTCATCTCCAAATCGTATCCATTTTAATCCATCATCATAATTACAACTACTCCGACGATATGCGCCATTTTTGTTCTCGATGTTTGAAAAAATCAAAACCGGTGTTGATTGATTTGAGATTCCGGCTACGGACAACTACTCCGACGATATGCGCCATTTTTTCCGGCTATATGCAACTACTTCGATTTAGAGGATTTCGATTGAATTTAGGATGTTCTTTTGCCGATTTTTAAAGTGTAAACTATTATATAAAATAAAGATGAATCAGTGAAAGAAAACAAACGCACTTACTGATACCGTCGATTTGTTCAGTACGAACATAATATTGATTTCCAGTTTTATCAGCTCCGATAAATGTTCGATTTCTGAATATTGTTGAAAATTTTGACCAAATTTTCGACATT
This sequence comes from Senecio squalidus, assembly GCA_910822075.1. NCBI lineage: Eukaryota > Viridiplantae > Streptophyta > Magnoliopsida > Asterales > Asteraceae > Senecio > Senecio squalidus. The sequence continues at coordinate 52,405,913 of CAJVGC010000508.1, forward strand.
TTTTAAGCAATTAATGCCAAAATTAGGTGTTGATTCACGATCTATTAGTTAATTAACTGGTATGAATTGGATGAAATTAGGGTAAATTGATCAAAAAATGATGAACATAGCAATTTTGGGGGGTTTTGTATTGTTGGTGTTTGTAGCAAAGACTACCCTAGTGTTTGTTTAAATTCCACAACCAACCCCTCGAATATATAGCAAACCAAATTTGGAGTTTTCATGTTATAAAAACGATGACGTGGCGGTTAACAAAAGGTTGCAGGTCAACAAACTTATCGTATTAAACGGTTTTTTAAAGTTAAAGTTATAATTTAAAAGGTTTCTTGAACTATAGTGATGTATATAGACGAAAAATTTGTTCAATGACCTAGACGGAATTTTTGGCATAATACGATGATCATCCAGTGCATTTTCCCAATTTACTTTCATAGTGTTTACGTAAAATTTAAACTCTTATTTCATCAATTTTCATTTAAATTACATTTGTGAACAATAACATCATGGTATATAAAACTATGAATTAACCTTAGAGATTGACATTGTTAAAAAAAATTGACCCACTCTTTTTATCTTCTGCGTCAGAGCCGAAGGTCTTTTTGAAAACAATCTCTCTACCTTTCCGTTATGAAGGTATGGTTGTCTACACATATTATCCCCACTATCATTTTTCGGGTATCATTGTTGTTGTATTGATAATGTTAAAAGAAAAAAAGCAGCAACAATACATAATCTGTTGTCACAAACAAATGTTACTTTTTAAACCCATGCAAACGTAATTAATTGTAATTAATCATTTATTATAATTTTTATTCCATTTGTTATATTAAATATATTAATATAGTATATATTATAAAGGTAAAAGGAGCGGGTTGGTTCCAAACTGTCCGGTTTCTACCCAAGTACCGAACCAAATCAAAAAGTTTGGTCTCTGTGACAACCGTCCAATTTCGGGTGCATTTTATGCTCTACGTCTCCTTTATTGCCTACCGTTCTTCTTAACAGTTCAATTATCGGAAACGCGCTAGTGTCGGAATCACAACCGGAATCAAATTATATAAGTCCTAATGCCAAGAACACACCTAATGAACTTTCCTAAGTTCATAATGTAACATACTTTAAAACTTTAGTTAACGAAAAGGTCCAACGAAACAATTATGCAAAAACAGCCAAAACACAAAATCTGTTACAAAAATGGTCCTGGACGACGCACACATGCCTTGTGCGCCGTCCTGTAGGACTGTTTTTGTAATAAATTTGAAAATTCTGCATGTCTCGATTTCCCAACTTTTACCACCAATCAACCTCGGCATAGACCATCAATTACTGATATTTTGCAGTACCAATACACCCCTTTAATGATTTTCTTTATTCCTATTTCATTTTCTCATTTACATAAACTAAAAACATAAAAACACACACATTTCTCTCAAATTCTCTCTACACCTCCATCATTTCCAGTAAATCACAGCCTCTAAAACACTAATTTCATCCATTCAAATCGTTTGAAACATCAAAGGAAGCAAGAGGAGCAAAACATTTCGGTTAAGGACTATTTTTGTAAAGATTTTCGAAGCTCAAACACCACCGAAATCATCATCCAAGCGATTTCCACCGGTAGATTTCTTTTAACTTACTGTTTTTATATAAATAACAACTTGCATGGATGATTCAATGGATTGAAAATGAGCTTTTACAAAGATTGTAACGTTTTATGTACAAAAACGATTTTTAACCGAAATAATATCTAGATCTATGTTTTTATGAATAAAAACACTTTAGAAACACTGGAAATGAAATTTTAATAAGTTTAGACTAATTGCATGTCGAAATCCGTGGCTAAAATAATCGTTTAAACTCGAAAAACGCGAAAATACAACATGTGCGCCATCCAAAGGCTCTAGGACGACGCATCGGGCTTATTTGCTTCCTGTGCGTCGTTCCTAAGGCCAAGGACGACGCACAGAGCTGCATTTTTACCCGAAAACTCGTTAGTTGAACGTTTTGAACTTGTTTGACTTGCTGACTTTTCCTAAATACTATTTTGGGACTGAGTTTGGAAAATAAATATATATTGGTAACTTGTAATGGACTTTTTAGACTTAAATGAGCTCGTATATATATGATATCATGTTATAGGCATTTGTGAGCGGAAATGGAGATTGAATTTTTGGATATGAAATTTGGGCACGGAAGCGTTGCCCAAATTTCATTAGAAAAGTCCAAACCAATTCAGCGACCAAAGTTGCTTGTAACATAATAATAATAAACGTTAAAAATTGGACTTTTGGACAAAAACGTGACAATTACCATTTCGGACTATTTGGACAATACTTAACCTTGACACTTAAAGTTTAACTAAAAACCTATCTATATTATATTAAGTACAATAACATAATAAGATAATAATAATTGAACTATCTTGGTATTATTAGGCGTCCCGTGATTCCCGGCTCCCGCTCCGACCTATTTCCGAGTTCCTTGTCTTCGCAATCCGTGAGTTACACCCCTCCTTACTCCTACATTTTAAGTACTCTTTTTGGGGGAAACATGAGAACGAAATCTTTTGTGAACATTATCTTTTATGCGAAACTGTTTTACGCGCTTGAACTCACGTGTAACATTTATGATCTATTTTTGGAAACTTTATGAACTATTGAGCTATGTATCTATTTTTGGAAACTTTATGAACTTGCAACTCTTTGAACTTTTGGGAACCTTTGAGAACTATGGAACTATTTTGGAAACCTTGCGAGACTAATATGCGTAGACGATATCATCTATTATGATTGGCTTACTTTAGACTAAATAGGTTTGCCTCTTTGGATATTTGATTAGACAATGATAGTTTGATTGTATTTGGAGCAAACCCTAGGTGAGGATATAAAAGCCGTAAGTACAAACGACCAAATTTTAGAAAAAGGACGGACAAAGTGCCCCGCTGATTTTTAGAAACTATTCCCTACACACTATTAACAATAGCCGTTAGTAAATATGGGTATCGATACTTAGGAGAGGTCACTCCTTACTTAAGGGTAGCAACCTGGGTACATATTACTAAGTTCTCACGAACTCGATCTTTAGACTGAAACTAGGGGCGTGTGCTTGACCAGAAATCGGATTAGTGTGCAAAATCTTACGCTTTATTAAGCTTAGTGGTTGGTACAATTCAAGGATCATTAGTCATTATTATTTACCCATATGCCCACTTACTGTCGTACACATGTGGATTAATCTACCGCTGAGGTAATGACTACCTACACATACTGTCTTACACATGTGGATTTATCCACCGCTGAGGTAATGACTACCTACTTTTACTACTTGCCATATAACTTGAACTTTTACAGACATTGAACTTTGACTTAAATTTCTACGACAGTATATAAACATATTTTAGCGATTGCTTATCCGCCTCCTTTCTTTTAGAAAACTCCATATTTATATATATATACTTGTCGAATATTTTGGAAACTTTGTTCAAAACTTAAACTGTAACTCACTCACTACGTTTCGTAGTTGACACTTTTTCTCATGTTTCAGGAATTAAGCGTAAGTTATGAAGTGCATTGCTCAGGCGGGTCAAGCCAATTATGTGAAGTGTACCTCGGGAAGAAGATCTTTATTTTAGGAATTTTTAATTAAAACATTTTATTATGTATTATGGTCTTAAACGTTGAATCTTGGTTGTATCTTTGAATTTTTGTACTTTTCCAACTTTAATCTTAATGACTTGAACCGTTGATTTTAGTATAACCCGTGAAATGATTCTTTGCTCTTCACATCTGGTGTTTCCGCTTTAGCGGGGTGTGACAGTCTCTTAAAAATTAAAATCCAAACTAAGTCGGGTTTAAGTATTGGTATTGTTTTCAGTTTTTTTCGGTTTCTACTCGTTTCAATAAAAACAAAGTATATATGGTTTAGTTTTCTTAGAAACAAAAAAAAAAGTGGTCAAAATGTTAGATCATTTTTTTGTAAACAAATCATAGATTTGACATCCACGCAAATATATATTACATCATCATATCACATAATTAAATTATAACCTCTAGGTTATGAAATCCATCCATCGCCCGACTACATATCATTTCGTATGATATAGTTGTGGCCGATATATAGTTGTGGTTATTAGATAATAAGCCCGGTCCCGATATGTGGGTTTGGGTCCATTAGGATTTCTGATTACGGTTTCCATTGTATTCCTAAATATATTTGATCAATGATAATAATAATCAAGGGGTTTCTATCATTCTATCATGGTATCAGAGCGGGTCTGATCCCATCTCTATCATTCTTCAAACCCTAATCGGCGTAGGGATGAGGCGATTTGAAGTTCAGTCGATCACTGTTTTGGCCATAACTCCCAAACCGTTTGGATTTAACTGACGAAGTCAGCGTCGTTGGCTTCGTAATTAAATTCCGAAGAAAAGCATACCGAAATCGCAGTAGAAGACCACCAGAAGCACCGTCACAGTCCGATACAAGGTGTGGGTTTAGATCTGAAAAAGAAAAAAGAAAAAAAAAAACGTGTTGCTTATAATTTTCAAACCGCTTGGAGTTAGGTGACGCCGTTAACGGCTGTGAATTTGTAATTAAATTCCGAAGAAAAACAAACCGGAAAAGGCAACAAACGCAGCTTCGACCCGTCGTCATGCGTCACCGCAAGCAAAGAGTCTTATTAGCAATTATCTATGTTTTATTTTATGTTTATTTTCGTAACAATAGTTTTTTGTCCAGTTCGAGTTTTTGCAATTTCGCCGCTCGAACTGCCGGAGAGTATTAGATAATAAGTCCAATCCCGATATGTGGGTTTGGGTCCATTAGGGTTTCCATTGTTTCCTATATATATGTTTTGATAAATGATAATAATAATCAAGGGGTTTCTATCATTCTATTAGTGGTTGCAAACACGATGGCATTATTAACCTTCTTGACAGTCGATTGTCAATGTTCCGAGTTCTCCTACAATCGGTTATTTATTAAAAAAAATTAGATTAACAATTCAAGAATTTTATATTACACTTAAAAAACAAATATTTGTCGAAGGAATTGACGAATAATGTACATAGTAACTATTTGTCCAAGTTATTGATTGATATAGCCAGGATTATTTTCGAAACTCTAACTCAATACTAAAATCATGAATCTAATAATCATAAAGTAATGAATTTATTCTAATTACATTTGTATGTAAATAGAACTAACAAAAACTTGACCTAGTGACTTGCTTATCAAAGTATGCATATGACCTAACCAAAACACAAAAGAAAAACTACACCCAAAACAGTAGAAGCTAATTGAGGAAAAGAAACCGTGTGTATACTCCCATCACTTCGACGAACACCTCCACCACTACCACCACCACTGTGACTACCGCCATGGACACCAACGGCTGGGATACCACGAGCACCTCCACCGCTAGCATGACCACTGCTACCATGACCAATGCTACCATGACTACTACTACCATGACCGCCCCGACCTCCTCCTCCTCCACGCTTCTCGACGGTAAATAAGTCGGTGGTTGATCTAGATTCTTGATTAATCACATGATCATTTGATGATGCATGAAGATGGTTAATTAAGCAAATCATTATCGAAATCAACGTCATCATTCTATTCATCTTCGAAATATTCATCCTCGTTTTGTGTTCTTTGATATTACGGATACTATTTAAAGGTTTGGTAGAACCGGATCAATGTAGACGATTGGGGAAGATTTGACATGGTGATTTTCTTTCCTTAATCAAATATACCAAATTAATTAAGATCATGCATGAAATAGTTGAATATTTACACTTTACAAAAATATATGATATATGTTGTGAATGAATTGTCAATTGTAACTTTTGTCATATCAACGAGTAGGTCTAAAAAATATCTATATCTATACTATCTATAAAGTATTTAGACATTTGTTAAATTTTAATATTTTATGAAAAGTGAACGAGTCGGAATATGTTGAATAATAATAAATAAATAAAAACCCGACTTAAGTTAAAAAATTGGTACTCTTATTTTATAAAAATGCACAAATATATAATTCGATGAATCTAAACATAAGTTTCTAATCCTTGGTCGAAGATTGAAATAAAAGCTTGCATTTGAGTAGCAGTAAGGCAAACACCAACTTCAATATCTTGGTCAGATTCTTTGCCCGCGTCAATAGATATAGATGCACCATAGTCGAGCGAAATTCGTTCAAGCTTTTTGGGTTTCCCCCACCCGAAATCCATATCATAAAGTTTAAGCTTTGGTGTCCCAGCAATCGCTATCATTGTTGTTTCCATCCCTTCCACAAACAAACCTTCCAATGGGTCTGTATCTATCAAGATACCATCTTTATTTGTTAACACTTTGTGTAGTTTCTCTCCTATTAATTTAGCAGCAGTAAGAAATCCTTCATTTCCTTTTAAATTGGTTGTTTGCGCAACCGCTATACACACCCAAATACAATTGCCAAAGTAGGAAGCTGGAAGGGGTGGATTCATACGTTTCCTACAATCCAGAGGGATAACAAATGCTTGTCTCTCATCATTGCGCGCTTTTGCCAGGCAATACCAAATGTAAGCACACGCTACCATAAAAGATGATACATACGGTAATGTTGGCAGTTGAGTCAAAACACGGTTCTTCAGTTGATCAATGATTGTTCGTGTCAAGATAAACGTGGCACGAAGCTTATCACATGGACCAGAAAGATTTGGAAGTTTATACTTTTCATTGAAAAGAGTTTCAATTTTTGAACGTTTTAGAAATATTTCATCTAGTTCCGGGTATTTGACTAGTCTTTCATAAAATGGCAAAGTTCCATTAGCTAAAAATGACTCATCTGTACCACATCGAGCAATTGCCGTCCAAGCGTTCAAGAAATTAAACTGAGAACTAGCATCCACGAGGCTATGATGGATCGTCATTCCAATAGAGATTCCATAGTTTGGAAAAAGCGTAACTTGAAGCGAAAAAACAGGTATCTTTACATAATCAAAAAATTTAACACATGGTCCGAGTACAGGTATAAGATGGTAAAACTTATCACAGTTTCGAGGATGGAATCCTGTAAGATCGTTGAAGTCAAGATTACATTCTGCGAATGTAACCTCGACAGAATCACCTTCAACATAACGAATTTCAGGGTTCGTAGTATGAGTTGGAAACACGATTAAATTACCAGCATAAGGGAAATAGTATTGAAGGGTTAGTGATAACGAGTGTTTAAGTTTGGGAACAATAGTTTCAGCGAATTGTTTTGTATCGAGTGGCTTTTCATAGAAGAAAAGAAAGTGAATTGGAGACCGTCGAAGGTATAATATGTCAAAGAAAGTTAATGGCGATGATCGGTCGCCTACGCTGGCCGTAGGTGGTGAAACTTGAGACTGTTCAAGAACAGTCAATATGGGAAGTGAAGCCATACGATGAATGCTAATTCGTGTCCTAATTTAGTACATTTATAAAGGAGTTAATTACATCAATCGTGCTATGGTTTATCCAAAATTATGAATTTCGTCTTTAAATTTAAAAAATTGTATAAATCGGTTCAGTTTAGAAATTAATTAGGCTTTTATCATTTTCTATTGCTTGCTTTTAGAAAAATGTCTCTAATCGGCCCACATACCCCTTCTATTTTGATTTTAATACAAACTGCCCCTTCAACTTAATTTGCACCAACCATCTCATGTACATAATCATTTATGATTTGATCACGTTTGCTGATATGATAGTTCGGTATTGATCGTTAAACCTTCGTCTACGTATGCAAGAGCTAGAATATCCGGATAATTCATCATGTAATTATCTTTATTTTCCTTTAATATAACTGATGTCTTTAGAAAACGAATGGTAAAACACAAGTTTATTCAATTTCCGTTGCTTCATGATATTGGTGTGTAATTCGAATCTTTCACCACACGGTAGCGTTTATGTAATGTTAATTTTAACAATTTAGAGACCAAATCATTATAAATTAATATGTTTAAACTTTTTCAAAAGGTAGAATGTATATTTTTTATTTTATTTTAGTATAATGATTCAATCGAATAAAAATAAAGAGTAAAATAACTTTCGGGTGCATTAAACCTTTTTAAAACTATATGATAATAAATAGAGTAATTCATCGACGTAGAAGATATATCCTCTCATACTGCATAATATGCAACCAGCTATAAGATATAATCTAGAGTTAATCACACGGATGGTCCTTTTCCTCTATACAATATGACACTTTCAGACCTTTTTTCGTAAAAAGTACATAGATAAGCCTTTATTTCGAACTTTTGAAGACCGGTGGTCCTTTAATCTGTTAGACTTTACTCAATTCTGTTAATTTAATCAAAATGACCATTTTATCATTTTTGTCTTATCCACAAAGGACTGTTTTTTGTAATTTTTATTATTCTTTTTTCTTTTTCTTTTTATTTGTTTTATAAACTCAAATCTTTTATAGATCTTCAATAGTTCAAACTGTATCGATCTTCTACAGATCTTCGGTGTGGAAATCGTTTCAACAACGGGCGTCTCCTCCACAACTCATTTTTCTCCTCACTCTCAACGTCATCGCACGCTTTTGACACCTCTTCTACCAACGAATCAACAAGCTTAATTGAATCAACAACTGGAGAAATCGTTTTAATAACCGGAGCATATTCAACAACAACTACTTTCTTCTCAACAACTTTATCCTCGTCATCCGAACTATCACTAGAACTCGAACTACTACTCTTCGATTTCGACGCAATTTCAATCTCAACACTACCATCTCCCTTAGATTTATTCTCGGATGAACTATGTCTCTTTTCCACCACCTCAACTAGTGGATCCAAAGTTTTACTACTCCCTTGTGAATCATTCTCTCCTGCCATTTTTCGAACCAATCAAAAACCAAGAAACACACAATAAACTACAAAATTTTAAAAAATAAATAAAAGCCCCAAACTTTAACAACTAAAAAGCAACAAATTAAAATAAAATTAAATACCCATTATAGATTAGCAAAAACCCACAATCAAGAAAGAATCTTTTTTTCAAATTTGAAAAAATAAAAATAAAGAAAGCCCTAAACTATGACAACTAAAAATTGACAAGTTAAACTAAAATTAATTACCCAATACAGCTAATCAAAAACCCTCATCAAATAAACAATCTTTTTAAAAATCTTGAAGTGGGGAATTAATTTTTTTTTCTACGGCTATGTTAGTGTTTCGGGGCCACAGTGACATCTATTTGGACAGTATGCAACCCACGAATCTTACACCGAAGTTAGTTATCTCCAAATATTCACCAAATGAGGAAACCCCATAGGGAGACTCGAACCTGAGACCTTCCCTAAAGACGAGTCATCTCCTATTAATGAGGCAAACCCCCATTAACAAGTGGGGAATTAATTAAAAATTATAGATAGATGTATAAACATTAAGAAGACTAACTTATAGAATAAATTAATGAATTTTATTAGAAATTGGGCAATACCCATGAATTAAAATGTGTTAAATTGAAGTGGGTAGGGTGTAAATCGATGTACGTTGAATTGAATTGGGTTAGTTGAGGAAACTTGCTTCTTCTTGGCGGCTTTTACCTTCGTAGATTTGAGCTATCGAAGATCTATAAAATATTTAATAGTCGCTATCGAAGATCTATAAAAGATTTAATAGTCGCTATCGAAGATCTATAAAAGATCTTCGATAGCGACAATTAAATCTTAGCCAAAGGTAATCGACTATTAAATATATAATGGAGTGTAAATGGGTTAAATAAAAAGGTAATGGAGTGTAAATGGGGCCTTTATCTACATACTTTTTACGAAAAAAGGTATGAAAATATCATATTATATAAAGAAAAAAGATTATCCGTGTAATTAACTCATTATATTTCTTAGCCAAAGGTAATCGACTTAAATATTTGGACCACATATATACTTGTCAAAGTGTTTATAACATTTGGATTCTAAAAAATGATGGATCTTCCTAAACATCCTCTTACCATATGTTTATGACATTTGGATTCTAATAAGTTTCTTTTCAATTTTATCCATTGATTTATATATGCGTCATCATCTTGTTGTAACAAGTATTCTATATGTAAGTCATCTAGAAAAACTTTGACAAATTCGATTGCATCCTTTGTTGATTAGAATTTTCTTCACAACGAATTGACTATTCTCCCAGTTTAGTAAATTACAAGTCAGTCTCAAATAAAATAACAATGTAAATCTGATAATCTATTACCCAATAGTTATTTTCCGATTCAACAAAATATTATATTAAGGATGGAGGTGAATGAGCTAGAATCAACATATGTATCGTAACGTTGGAAAATTAGAAAGTGAAGAAGACTTTCACGAACATAATTAAAAGGTGTTGAAAAATTGAAAGAAAGTTGATTTTCATCATACTTTAGACATATATAATTATATGCATATATTATATGTCTAAAATAAAATTGAGATGATTGAATATCGATGCTCAATATGTGGTATATGGAACGAAGAATTTTGGTTAGTTTCCTTAATGGTTACGAGGTATTAAACTCGTGTTTAATATAGTGGACTCATAACATCAAACAATAAACCTCAATTAATTTGTTTAATTGAGAATGTCACACCCCGCTTAAAGAGAAACACGAGGTGTTCCAGTTAATGATATCAAAAGTCAATGATTACAACATACAACCATAACAAAATACATCGAATAACATTGATCACACCCAAAAGGTTTACATTACAATACAAAGTCAAATACATAACAAATCAAATCTCAATACACGGATCGTAAAGGAATTACATCGCAAGAAAATAAATTCCAAATAACATAATGAACAATCTGTAAAGCATGGCATGATCAAGTAAAATCCTCAAACTCCTGAAAAGCGTTAAAAACGACATCAACACATGTTGGTGAATTATTCGCAATTTTAAATAAAAGTTGACCCATATAAAAGATGTAATAATCATGGTAAGTTTCAAATAACATATCTTGTTTTACAACCTAAGTGCGACGTCACTAGTACAAAATTGATTTTTTGGAACACCTTTTTGGAACGCTTCTGACGGAAGCTATTCCAAAAAAGATTTCAAAAATTAAAGCGTTCCAAATAATATTTTTTAGAACAGTCTTTGAGAACCGCTCCAAAAAAATGATTATTTGGAGCGTTTATATAAGCGTTCCAAAAAAGAATTCAAATTTAAAGGTACTCCAACAAACTCCCATTTTTTTTTTTTGAACGGCAACAAACTCCCATTTATTTCTCTTAAATTAGTTATTCAAAAATGATTATTTGAAAATTTTATTTCTCTTAAAATTCGTGTATATTAAGACCACAAAATAATTTAAATTTGCATAAATGAATTCTTACTTCATGGCTTAGTTATGCAAAATTCGTGAATATTTTGCAGCTATACACGCTCAAATAATCATTTTGCAGTCTTAATATACACGACTTTCAATCTCAATTTTGTAGTTATTCATTTACTTTCAAAACCACCATTAATGCTTTCAAGTTTCATCTTTTTTAATTTTCGAAATTAAGACTTAATGTTAATGGTAAGTTATATATTAATCTTAAATTTGTATCTTTTTATATATATTATATTTAATTTGTTTATAGAGTTAATTACATAATTGGTCCCTGTGTTTGTTTCAAAACAATGGGTCCAGTCCCTGGGTCACAATTCGTTCGGGTCCAGTCCCTGGAGCCTATCTTTGGTTGCACGTTTGGTCCCTCCCTCTAACGTTCGTTTATTTTGGTCGTTAAGTGAGTCATGTGCTTCTCACATGAGGGGCATTATAGATATTCTTTCTTTTATAGGGGTCAGTTATGTATTATTACTATGAAATAGTTTTAGAGAGAGAAACATAAAAAGTCCATCCCATGCCACGTCACATCTAACGGTTCACAAATCCCAACATAATAATCCAACCGCCCACATTAAATTAAAATCACCTTCGTATTCAAGCAACATTCAAAGAACTATACCTTTCCTTATATTAAACGACATCAAATTGTTAGTATAACAAATTCAATCCCATTCCCACAAAACTCAAATAATCCAATAATGGATGTCGCCGGAGCTATTTTCCGACAGTCGGTGTGTGTTTCGTCCACCTCTTTTCCATCGGAGTCTTTTCCGGTGATGAAAAACCCCGTCGGTTACCGAACCGGAAATCGGTTGTTGTTAAGGTGAGTTGTGATGTGTTTTCTGATAAGAGTCACTTAGAGTATTATAATAATGGTACGAGAATGTCGGTTAAGGAGAAACAGAAAGAAGATGTTGGATTAAACAAGAAACATATCAACTAATGATATTTACTCAAATTTTTATCTCGCTTTTGCTCCCGTCATCAGTAATCCCGCTTTTTCGAATTGCGGCATTTGGAAACAGTAATCCCGCTTTTTGGGTTACTTATATTGGGATACTTGGGTTAACGATTGTGTTTATGGTGGAACTGGTATTTGGAAACAGTGATTGGGCGAGTAATTTAAGATGGAATATGTGGGTCCCGTATATCGTAGTTCTTATGACTTCGGTTTTTTCTATCTCACATATGCTTTATCTCGTTGTAACCCCTTTAAAATCCGCAAGTTTTCGTCCTAATGTTCAAAAGTGGGATATTCATGATATCGTCCCAGAAACATCGTTTATTGAAGAAGAAATAGAAAAGATAGAAAAAGTAGAAGATCCGAGAGAAGCACAGTCATTGGAGTGTGATTTTAATTTGCCCGATGAAATCTTGGATTATGATAGCGGGCCTCAGTTGACTGCAATTGAAGAAGATTCTCCTGACTGCAATCTTGGATTTGTTTTTGTATATGAATTGGATTTTGGGGGATTGAAGAAAATGGTGTTCTCAGATCTCTTTCTCTCTCTCTCAGATCTCTTTCTCTCTCTTTATATCTTTACTTTCTCTCTCTTTAAAACTTTTTATGTTTCTCTCTCTAAAACTATTTCATAGTAATAATACATAACTGACCCCTGTAAAAGAAAAAATATCTATAATGCCCTCACGTGAGAAGCACATGACTCACTTAACGACCAAAATAAACGAACGTTAGAGGGAGGGACCAAACGTGCAACCAAAGATAGGCTCCAGGGACTGGACCCGAACGAATTGTGACCCAGGGACTGGACCCGTTGTTTTGGAACAAACACAGGGACCAATTATGTAATTAACTCTTGTTTATATTTATAGGTATAAGCTTCAAAGTGGCTAGTTTCGATTCATACCTTTGTGTAACCGCACATTGATGTGATCCCGAATCGTGGCAAATGATGAAGAGGGTTATTGTTTTTGACCAATTTTCTTATCCTCCACGGGTCAAAACTTATTTCATATGTTACGGTATGTTTTACAAATGTATAATTTGGAAGAAAAAGTGTTTTCAGTTACATTTGATAATGCGAGTAATAATACAAACACGATGGGTAAACTAAAACTAAAATACAAACCACCAATGAATGGTGACTTTTATCATAGTCGATGCGTTGCACACATTATAAATTTGGTTGTGCAAGCCGGATTAGAAGTCGCTGAAGTAAAAAACGTCATAAGCACTTATAGACAAATTTTAGCATATATATTTTCAAATCACAAAATTAGATACAAGGGATATATGAAAGTGTGTAAGGAAACGAATTCCATTTTTGTAGCCCCTAATTGGGATGTTCCCACAAGATGTAATTCGACTTACCATATGCTTGTATGTGGTTTACGCCAACAAGCTACTTTAACCTATTATCATGCCGAGTTAGTGCGTAAATATCGGGTTACACCAATTCCGCTTGAAAATTGGCCAATTATTCAAAAACTAACCGAATTGCTCAAAGTTTTTAACACCACACCAACTTTATTATCGGGTGTTTATTATCCCACTAGTCATTTGGTCCTCAAATAAATTGGTTTTATGGTTACAAAGTTGGACGTTTACGAATCACAAGGTGAATTGTATTTTGAAATGGTAACGCCCATGAAAGTTAAAATAAGAAAATATTTTGCTAAATTGTCACCTTTAATTACCGTTTCCGCCGTATTAAACCCGTGTTTGAACAAAATTAGGGTGGAACATCTGATCGGAAAAATCTTTACAAAATTGGATATCGTTACTGACCCATTATATGCAGATAACGCCATAGTCGAATTTGATAAATCTTTTAAAGGGTTATGTGGAGTTTATTTTAACAAGTATAAAACCACATCAAATGTTGGTGAATCAAGTTCTTCTATAGCGTCGACCTATGAAACCTATACTAGCACGAACCCGAAAATTGACTTGTTTAACAATTTAAAACGAGAAACACTTAAACGTGCTAAGGGTGATGGGGATGACCAAACAAATACCGAATATGGGAGGTATACGGGAACCGATTTTTTTTAGCCACTATGGGAGTTGAAGAATTCTCCAACTTTGAGGTTTTGGCTTGGTGGAGAGCACGGGAATCTCAATTTCCCGTTCTAGCCGCCATGGCCAAAGATCTACTAACCGTCCAAGCTTCTTTGGTAGCTTCGGAATCCGCTTTACGAAGAATAAGACTCACACCAGCGACATTGGAGATGTGCATTTGCTTGAAGGATTACTTAGACGCGACCGAACGTACACAAGACCACCAAAAATCTTGAAGGCGAACTAGAATATGAAGGCGAAATACTCGATATCGAGGTGGAACAAGGAGTTGCAATATCACTTTCCAATGAAGAAATCTCTATCGATGAAGCTTCCCGAGCATCTAGCTCCAAAGATGAACCCGTTGAAGATGACTTTATTGAAGTACACGAAGATTAAAAATGAAGAAATCAATTTCAAATTTCCAATGTTATTAGTTATATTTCAAATTATAAATAGTAATTTTTCGAACATTTTTATTCCAATTATCGTAATATTAAGGTTATGAAGATGTATTTCAAGCTTTTTTTTAGTAGAAGACAACGTTTAGGTATGATGTGTTACAAGTTTATTTAATAGAAGTTGAAGTTTAACGTGTTTTTTCAACTTACGTTTTTTTTCCCCAATGTTATTAGTTACATTTCATATAAAAAATAGTATTTTTTTCGAACATTTTGCTTAATAATTATCAAAATATTAAGCTTTGAAGATGTGTTTCAAGCTTTTTTTAGTAGAATACAACGTTTATGTATGATGTGTGTCAAGATTGTTTAAAAAAAGTCGAATTTTAACGTCTTTTTGCAAGTTACGTTTTTTTTTTTGAATCTCAAAACCGGGTTTTATACCCGAACCTTGGACCCGACCCCAAACCGGGTTTACATTTCAAACGCCGAAAACCCGTTAGAACCCGATCCGGTTCTTGGCCAAACCGTTTGGAAAGGTTTGACCAAACCCGGTTCGGGTTTTAGTCAAACCCGAAAATGACACCTCTAAAACTAACTAACTATGTCTTCACCTTAACTTTAACTCTGAAATAGTTCACTTTAACTCAGAAGTAGAAGCTTGTTCTTCAGAGTTAAATTCTTCATTGTTGACTTGCTAAGGTTTAACTTGGATGTTGACAATTGTTTTTCCGAGTTAAACACTTAAAACAAAATCACTTTGATGATGATTTGAAGCTTCATATATTCTTCTATTTTGACCCAAGAAAGGGTCAGAAGTTGCAGTCCCTATACTTGATCAATTTGGTTAGTGTTAAAGGGAACCTAACCAGAAGCTGGGAAGAGAAGAGAAGAAATCAGAAACATGTGGGCTTTTTGGTTTGGCTTGCTTGCATGTAAAAGAAAATGGAAGAGGCGGGAGCTTAGGAGCTTTGTTTTCTTGACTGGTGGAAGAGGACTCTCGAAAAAGGTTGGGGTTGTCACAGAAAGGAAAAGAATGATGATGGAACGGGTAAAAGAAGGTGGTTCAATGGCACATCAAGTTCTAGTGTTGACCCCGATGGTTTATGCGTTGTGAGCTAACATAAATCCCACATACTTGTAAACATTATGGCAGTGTAAGACCTAAATAGTTGGCTTTGGATGTGTACGGGGAAGAGGTTGTGGATGTTTTCGCCACATACTTGTAAGCATTCAAAATAGTCTTGGTGTGTTTTTATGTTTTTGCCCAACCGCTTCTAATTTCCAACAATTATTAGTTACAAACAAATGTAATATGCACGTCTAATGATTTTTAATGAGATTTTAATATTGAGAAAGAAATATAGTAATTACAAAGAGAGATGATATATGTTTATTAATTTTCGCAAGAATTTTCCATTCATTATAACTTTTCATATTGTTGTTTTGGGAGATGGAAGATAATAGAAAACTAGAATAATATTGAAATAGTGTAAACGTAAAGAGATGAAGAGAAAATTCAAGTGCAAAACTCTCGTGATGGAACTCAATTTTCTTAAAAAAAACGTTTGTCAATTGCGTGAAATCATAGTAAAAGTTCGTAAACAAGAAACTAGAAAGGAAAGGCTTTCATAGTGTCCACAGGGCAAGGGGGCAGCACACTTAGTGAATTTATATCAAGTCCCCGTTCTGATAAATATCACCAAAGTTACTTACAAATCCGATGTGAGCCAAGTTTCAAACCTCACCAGTTCTTTTGTTTCTAACACTCTTACATCCACACCATAATACCGTCCGACCAAAGAATTGAGAATCAAAAACTGAACTTCATCAACATTGACATATCCTCCACAAATTTGCAATTTGTCACTCGACAGCTCTAATGAAGATGATCATGGTAAGGATTAATTTTCACATCCTTTTTTTGAATATTCAGAGAAGATATGTTCTTCTTCTTAACGTTGTTTCTTGGATAACTAGTTATATTTAAAAGAACTTTGCATTAGAGTTAATTAGTCATGTATTTAATATATCGGTATAAAAAGTAGTTAGTTTAGGTTATGGTTTATTTTGTTTCGTATAATAGTCAAGTGTGCTTAAACGGTTTGCGAAAATGATACATGTTGATTATAATATAAGTACACCATTGAGGACGGCAAGATCAATAATGTTGTTAAATATAACAATCCAAGTGTTTGGCAGGCCAACATGAGCCCTAGGCTACCGTAGTTATCATCTAATATTTCTATGACATAAGATTGTTATTTAGTTTGTACTATTTTGTGAAAATTACAAAGCGAAAAGACACATCATAAGCACTTAAATACCAATGTTATCGTAAACAAACTTCTGAAACTCCAATGGCTTCCTCTCCTACAGACCTTCACTTTGTCTTGTTTCCATTGATGGCTCAAGGTCATCTAATACCCATGGTGGACATAGCCCGGTTACTAGCCCAGCGTGGTCCTCTCGTTACTATAGTCACAAGTCCGGTTAATGCAAACCGTGTTAAATCAGTCATTGACCGTGCAATTGAATCTAAGCTCAAGATCCAAATTCTTGAACTCCCACTACCATTAGCTGAAGTTGGTTTGCCAGAAGGTTGTGAGAATTTTGACTTGCTTCCATCACCTGCTCTAGCTGTTAATATGGTATCGGCAATGAATATGCTAGAAGAGCCCGCAGAAAATATGCTTCGGGTTTTATATCCACCTCCAAGCTGCATCATCTCAGACGGTTGTTTACCATGGACTAATGATGTAGCACAAAGGTTAAATATTCCAAGGGTTGCTTTCTATGGGCCAGGATGTTTCGCGTTCTTGTGCATACACATAGTGACAAATAGTAGTCTATTAGATGAAATTGACTCCAACTCGGAGTACTTTGTAATGCCTGGTTTGCCTGACCGGATTGAGGTTACCAAACCCCAAGCTTCAACTTGGGGAAGAGGAGACACAGAAGAAACTACGGGTATTTTTGAACGAATGCAAGAAGCTGAGAAAACTTCATGTGGGATTGTAGTTAATAGCTTTGAGGAGTTGGAACCCAAGTATGTTGAAGAATTCGCAAAAGTAAAGGGTAAAAAGGTGTGGTGCATTGGTCCAGTTTCACTATGTAATAAAAGCTTCAAAGATATAGCCGAGAGGGGAAACAAATCTAAGATCAACTGGCACGATTGCATGAATTGGCTGGATTCGAGAGAGCTAGGGTCCGTGGTATATGTTTGTTTGGGAAGTCTATCGTATACTTCCACAGAACAAACCATTGAGCTTGGGCTAGGATTAGAGTTATCGAACAAACCCTTTATCTGGTTCATTAGGGAGCCAAGTGACGAATTCGAGCAATGGCTCTCAGAAGACGGATATGAAGAAAGGATAAAAGGAAAAGGCCTAATGGTCCGTGGTTGGGCACCACAAATATTGATATTGTCTCACCAAGCTATTGGGGGTTTCATAACGCATTGTGGGTGGAACTCGACTCTTGAAGCGATTACTGCTGGAATTCCAATGATTACATGGCCACATTTCGCAGAACAATTTTTAAACGAAAGATTTGTGACGGACGTATTGAATATTGGCGTTAAAATTGGTGTGGAGGTTCCTGTATTGTTCACAGAGCGAGATAAGATAGAAGCAATGGTCAATAGAGAAGATGTCAAGACAGCAGTGGAAGATTTAATGAGCAACAAACAAGAAGGAAAAGCAAGAAGAAAGAGAGCTAGGGAGTTCGGTGTAACGGCGAAGAAATCAATGGAGGAAGGGGGTTCGTCTCACCTCAACATGTCATTGATGATCGAAGATATTACTAAAGAAGTAGCCATGAATAGTAAACCGATTTAAGATATTTTGTAAAAGGTGCATAGATTTCTTTCAAACACAACATACAAATCATTCGTATGCGTTTAGTATGATATGTGCTTACTTTTGTTTGTAATGCGTTAAATTTGAAAATCATGGTTATCCGCCATACTTGCCTTCATGTTTTCTATGCTTGGATTATCTTACTTTCTTTAAATGGGCTTTTGGGCACAATTTGATCTGGGCTAGCCCAACTCCAAGTCCAAACGCCAATTTTTTAACAAAAAACTTACCAATTTAGTATGATGTAACCTAGAGACTTTTAGACCAACTATTAAACAACCATTTTCTCCGAGTTCATGAAATACGGGTTTGGAGCTCGAATTAGAAATACATATGTAATACGAAATATTATCATATATAGCCATTATATAGAGCATTGTTGCCTAAAGGAAAAGTTTATGAAATACTTGTATACAATGACGTAATGTGAACGTCTATTTTGGAAGGGCCGTAATATAATATTTTTATTTTGAGAGGGCCAAATCTTTATTTTATAATAAATAATAAAATCTTAATATTCAAAAATCATTTAAAATATATAAGTAGCCAAATTTTTGTGTGGGCCGGCCCCTCTTTTGTCCCGTCAAGACGCGACGATAAATTACGAAAACATGCAAGGGGTCTTTTTTAGGCGTGACGGCAAAAAAACGTGGTCATGGCGCGCCTTAACGCGAGTTTTTCGTAACGCGTTATGAAAATTTAAAATAATAAAGTTTGAAAATGGCTATAAAAATCATTTGATTGTAAATTTGTGACTATATATATATATATATATATATATATATATATATATATATATATATATATATATATATATATATATATATATATATATATACTTAAATGTTTTAACAGACTTTTTGATAATTTATTGATATTTATATAACTTAATAATAGTAAAAATATATATATAACTATATATAAAATTATAAAATATATTGAAAATTTTTGCCGCCTTGTCACGCTTTGAAAAACGTAATGTCTCATCATTTCTTGCAAAGTTTGAGGCTTACTCATGCCGCTACGTCACGCCCTACGTTATCTATAACCTTGCCCATAATAGTTCCACCCTTTGGTGTATAATACACTATATGTCTTTTCATCAAATCACCTTAGTGGATGTGAGCCACAAATGAAAAAGATAGAAGGAGAACCGGTTCGAAGCACTTGTATGATGTGTGATCGTACATGGCCTCTATGTCGGAAGTGGCTCATTCTTACGAATACGCAGGGGCGGAGCCAGAAAACTTGTTGAGAGGGTTCAGAAATTCCTAATTTATACGCAATTTTTTTCCCCAACCTAGTAAGCATGAACGACTAGTGTAACTGGTGTTTGCAGCCTTCTAAAAATGGCTTGGGAAGGTATGAGTTTACATAAACTCAGCTTTAAGGTGATGTAAAGCAAAACACGTCGTGTAAAACGGTTATAAGCACTTTAAATAAATGTTTGGATAAACATAATGCACTATGATGATGTATATAGCCAATACTCGTCTTAATAAGATAGGTCAAACAAAGAAAACTATATAAAAAAACAGAAAGACCAGCAGAAGCAAAGTTGGTATGTTTATATTCTTACTAATTTGAACATATTGAACACATTGAATGAATTAATGCTTCACTGATGACCAACACTTACAAAGGATGAAATTCTAGAGTAGCCGTTGCAGCCGAGTGATTTAAGTGAACCATATTCCTTTTCCATATTATGTACTCGAGGCTCATGATCACCTTCTGTCTTGTTCCTTCAACTTCTGCAAAAGGTAGGCTTAATTGATTGTGGTGATAACATAGAACATCAAATAACCACTTAATAAAAGAGTTGCAAATAAAATATTTCTTCAAAGAGTAAATTATAGATAGTTTATTCCATGAGATATGTTATGAGATTCGACTCAACTTATAGGTTATTTCCTAATATATTTCAAAAGAGATAACATATCTCAACATTAAAATGTTATCGGATTACAACATTTGTGAATTTAGCAAAGAAAAAAATAACTCTATCTAACTTTAAAAACATCATTTTGTAACTAGAAAATATCACATCAAACATTTTTATCATTATTCTTGTTTAGGATTTTCATCAAGCACTTGGTGCTCACTATAAAAAAAAAAAGGGTCATGGATACATAAAAGAATCTTTATTGTCCATTTCTTTTTTGTTAAAGTTGGAAACAAATCTCCATTAATATTGCATAGAATGTAAAACTCAATTGGAGGAATTGAAAAGCAAGCACATTTAAGAATTAAAACAAAACCCAATTGGAAATATAGAAAATCGAAAAATCATCTATTAAAACTGAGAATATCCATTGAAATCTGAGATAGCGAAACATGGTAAAAAAAAAAATCAGCGGGTTCAAAGAAAATGAATCAATGGGTTCAATCAATCAAACTATACCAAAATCAAGAGATTTTTGTAGTTACTAGTAGCGATTTTTCAAACCTGAGTGGGTTCGATTGAACCCTCTGAGTTGAGAGTAGCTCCGCCCCTGCGAATACGTGTATATATCTGTCTAACAATTTAACAAAAAACACAAATTATGTGTGTAGGGGACGTTTTTATTAAAAATGTTCTCTATATATTAAGAGTTGTTTATAAGATGACCCATTTTTAAATTTCGTACGAGCCCTTCATATTTTTGGAATCACCTCGATAGAATACGTCGAGTTTTCTAGCAATGTTGTTCCATGTTTTCAATTACATTTAACTTTTTCTCATAACTATTTGTATTTAAAGAAATACGTCAAGTTTTCTAGAAATTACGTTCCATGTTTTCAAATACATCTAATATATGTATTTTTATCATAAATATAATCATGGAATTCATATGAATCTCTCCACAGCCTGTGTTGTCAAACGACATTGAATGCATATCTTTTGATTAGGTATGTATAGAGAGAAAGAGTATATCTATTAAATTTCCTTTATTTTCAAAAAAAAAAATTTGTTGGTAAAATAAGTGATCGTCCAATATTAGTTTTTAATCTAAATATGAGTGTTTACACTTGTTAATAAAAGTGTACTATATTGTTTTTATTCTTAGAACATGATTATGATTTTAGAAAGAACATCCGGAAATAAGTGATCATCCGATAATAGTTTTCTAGGGCTTCAAAAGCTTTGTAATGACCTTAAAAGACAATTTAAAAACTACGAATTGAACAAAATTGTGTTGTGATCCATGATCTCGTGATGTTCTTTGTCCTTTTCGAATGTCTCCCACTTTTGCGGTGGTTTGAGGCTTGCTTGTTTCATACACATCTTATGTAAAAGCTTCCTTTGCGTGCCAAACAAGTTACCCACTCTGCATTTCGCTATGAACATCATATAGAACGTTATATAGACACGAAATTAGAAAAACATAGCCGAAGATTATAGAAAGCCAAGGGGTTGTGGAGCATCAATTTTTGTTTAATTAAAGTTTATTACATAAATCGTCTCTATGGTTTATCTCAAATTACGAATTTCATTCCTAAGTTTAAAATATTGTATAAATCGTCCACTTTTAGAAACTAATCACGTTTTTCGTCCTTAAATTCTAGCGGACATCTATTTTAGGAACGAAATGTGTAATTAGTTAACGAAAAATTGTAACGGTTATTCATTTTAGGGGAGAAAAGCGTGATTAGTTCCTAAAAATGAACGAACATATATGCAATTTTTTAAATTTTAGGACAAGATTCGTAACTTTAAATAAATCATAGGGACGTTATGTAATTGACTCTTTGATTTTATATATAAAAAGTGTTACTTTATAAACAAAAGGTTATGCATTTTGACCGTTTTAACAAAGTGGTCCAAATCACATATGTATATGTGCGTTGTTCCGCGTCAGTTTGTGGATCACGGTCTCACACACTAATCGCACTACGCCCAATGAAAAATAAGAGGAGAGCAAAGCGCCAATGGCGTGCGAAGTGCATGCGGAACGGGCACGGAGAAAAGGTGACAAGGGGTAAATTGAATTTGAGATTAAAAGTTACTATGTAAAAAGTTCGAAGTTGTAGTAATATTATTTTAGGACCACACTAAAGTCAATGAATTCGGAGTAGTAGTTGCGCTTCGTCTGTTCGAATATGTGTCAGGTCAGGGTTTCAGAGATTATTAATGCTAGTTTTGCATTGGTCCTTATTTTTTTATAAACTTTGATAAAATGTCCCTTAGCTTTAGTGTTATTGAACTAAGTAAGCTTCATTAGTTTTGACAACTTTACTCCAATGTGCGAGCCGGGGGTGCCATGGGTATCACCAACTACCGATATTGGTGTTTGTTTTAGCTTGTGTTTTTGTCTTACGAGTTTATTTGTTTCATCTTATCTTTTATAAAATTATTTTTTTGACTTATTTTCTGACTCTTGAGCTTGTTATCCCTTTATTAATCATAATAAGACTATAAAGTCACATAACAAGATAGAAAAAACGGGCTTATAAACATAAACCTAAGAGAAATAATTTCTTAAACCCAAAAGTTAGCTAAAACAATATTTCCTATGGTTGAATCCATTCCACAATTGATGTTTTATTTACTATGCCAAAATTATATTCAAAAGAGTTAATTATATAAATCGTTCTTATGGTTTACTCCAAATTACGGATTTCGTCCCTAAGTTTAAAATGTTGCATAAATCATCCATTTTTAGAAACTAACTATGCTTTTCGTCCCTAATTTCTAACGGACATCCATTTTAGGTACGAAATGTAAAATTAGTTAGCGATAATTTTAACGGATTTTATTAACGGACATCCATTTTAAGGAACAAAAAGGGTAATTAGTTTCTAAAAGTGGACGAATTATACAAAGTTTTAAACTTAGGGACAAAATCCATAATTTTAAATAAACCATAGGGACGATTTATGTAATTAACTCTATTCAAAAAGAAAAACTTTGTGTTTATAGAAGTTGTTGGTTATAGTGTTATACGGTTCATGATTCATAAATTTACTCTCACATTTATAAATCCAACTACCCTTGTTGGCTTTTGGTCCCTATTCTATTTACTACGATCATATCCTTTTCCTTATAAGTATTTGCACCCTCATACTCTATATTTACTATAATATAATCTCAAACAACTATATGGCTGCAAAGATGACCATAGCCCGACTAATCTCGTTCGCATTGGCTCTTTCGATGATCGAGTTCTCGACTTGCCATCTCTTGAAAAGCTCGGTCACTTGTCTCGATTGTCCAAGTGGTTCTGACCTTGCAGGTTTGGTTTCTTAGTGTGAAAATGTTACTCTTATAATACATGTGTTTATTCACATTTTAAAGAAATTTCCCGGAAAACTTTATCTAATTTTTCGAAATTTTTCTCGTGCAATTAACAAAGATTTGAAAATTAATTGTGTGGGTTATATTGTTTAATTATTAGATCCCAATAAAAGTTGGAATATGACATGTTATATAGTCCAATCTACATCTTATCATGTCACATCTTATCTTAGTTAACATTTTAGTTTGTATAACAATCCCTACTAATAATCATGATATGTTATACTACTTATTTAATTAGTCAAAGACTATGTTAATATTGTAGCAAACAAAGTACCATTGTTCACATTTATTACCTTAGAACAGTAGATAAGTAGTCATTTCATAAACATAAAAACATATATTTCCGAAGCATAATAAACATACAAGGACCATATCAACATGTTTTTTTGCCTAGCGGTATCATTGTGACCTATCAAACCTAAATATTGTGAGTTTAATCCACGTCTAAGTCAAATGAACATATTCCTGGTGTATGTGTGTGTACGTGTAACGTGTGTGATAGTTGTTGTCTCTATAAAAATAATATTTACATAACATATATGACCATGTTTAATGTAGTTACTAATGATAACTAACAACGGTACAAGTAACTAATACTCATTTCTTATTCGATCTGCGTGTAGGTATAGAGATACTAGTGAAGTGCAACAAAGTGAAAAACTTAGTCATGGCTACAACAAATGAGCATGGTGTCTTTGAGACACAACTACCGTCAAGTGATTGCAAAGCCAAGATCTTCAGTGGGCGAAAACAACTATATGTTTCAAGAAAGAACATGGTCACTAATATCAAGATCGTTCATGAAACCGACTCCTACACCACGTCCCAACCGTTGAGTTTCTACACATCATGCCCTTTGTCACAAAAGAAAGATGGGAAATGTGGGGCTCAAGATGATGCGGTTGGAAGGAACATTGGGTCGTCGAAAACCATTGATCTGCCTCTACCAAAAGAATGGGGATTGGCACCGACTAGCTATTATTTCCCCGGTGGCATGCCCATCATTGGAATCCCGTGATATGATGTTAAATTTGGGGTTATGTATGTTTTAATTTATTGCAATTGTTTGTATGTTTCAAAAAGAACCGTGATATTTAAATATATATGTAATATAAGTGAGTACCGAGTGTCATATGTATGTTAGGTTTGCTTACACTTTGTGATGTATAATATGTTTGATTTATCTTGTAATCGATATTTATGTTTATGTAAATGTTCTCTCTATTGCTCTTGTATTTAGTCTAGACAAAGTTGATTACCTGTTTAACTCTTTGCTAATATAAGCTGCAAACCATTGGATAAATGTATATAGGATCGGAGACCAATTAACCAAGAAGTTAGGATCGAGTTCAACTCCAAGTAAAGAGAAATGTGTTCAATTATTTGTCATTTAATCAAGAAATTAACAAGTGTTTGAACTTTGGACCGTTAAAATGACGGGTTTTCATATATCTTCGCTATATTTAGTCTCTAACATTGGTGAAATGAAACATATACTCCCTCCGTTTCATTTCAATTTTCATGTTCTAATATTTTGAAATTTTTATTTTTAAATTTGACCTTAAATATTTTTGTTTCTATTATAATTTTTGAAAAAATTATATGATTGAAAATATATTTAAAACTCAATCCATTTATATATACTTTTGCATCAACTACTATATAACACCAAAAAATATATAGTTAAATTTAAAGATGGAAAAAAAAACTTTATAAAATTAAAATAGAACAATTAATATGGGACGAGGGGAATTCCGACACTTTCACAACTTAGTTCACCTCAGCTTTTCATTATAACAACTCAACTACAACTAGTAGTGTAGTCAGAAATTCGTTCATGGATAGCCAAAAATAACTTCTTGACACTAAATATTGAAAAACATAACTTAAATAATAGTTTAATGTAAAAAAACACTATATATGTTTAATTGTAACTTTTAGATTGTACAATACATTTTTCTATATAATAGGTATCATCATATCATGAAAAATGAATGAAAAATGAAAGATGAAAATTTGTTGATTTTAAATTAATGAAGATTTTGGTGATGTCGAAAGTTAATGTTTACATATCAATTAGAGAACTAATAACTTCACTAACAATTTAAAAGATAAATTAAGAAATTAGTTAGGGAGAATGGGTTGGTCGTAAATAAATGAATTTCAAGTGTTGAAACCATAACATATATGCATCGAAACACATTTGTGGTTGGGTCGTGACCCACCCTCACCTCCACACAGATTCGCCACTAACTACAACTCATTAACCATAGTGTTGTACTCCACAACTCAAAGAATGTCTCTTGTGTTTTTTATTCTAACTAGAGGATTTCCCGTGCGTTGCACGGGTTCGTTTTGTTGTGTATGTCGTCGCACGGGAATGGGTGCAGGTGACTCTTTCGTTGATAACGATATTTTCAGTTTTAGTCGTTGCTCCATGTGCCTTTCATAGTCTCTGTCGCTGTTCACCGTGTTTTTTTGAAGACCGCCACTCCCGGGTAATTTACGAAAAAACAAAGGAATGTTAGTTAGATGCTATTTAAATTTGTTAATCCGTGGGAAAGAAATGAAAATCATACTCTTTTTGCCTTAACGCGGAAGCAAGAAATTTTTTTAAACACTGAAAATGGAAAACCAAAACGAATTAGTTACATTGCAGTATAAAGTATGAATAAAGAATTAGATTATGCACTCACTTTCCGAAAACGATTAGACACTTGCCCATCTTTTTTACACGATTTCTTTTCCAGGATTACTCTCTCGAGTTCTCTGGTAATCTCTTGCATGTCGTCTGCCACAAATTTTAGTCTTATCTGGAATGATAAAAATAATACAATCGATAAAAATGAAACTACTATAAAAGATTGTGAATTTCCGGAAAGGTTACCTTTGATGCAGTTTGGATCCGAAAAAGTATGCTTAGGCAGTTCTTTCGCTGAACACAAGAGAATAAAGAGGATATAATCAACACATTAACTTGAACGCAGATGTAATACAATGTCATCTCAAACTATTTGAATACGATACCTTTACTTTATCCATTTGACCCGTTCTTAAACATATGACTGAAAATTACTAAAAGTGAGGTTTCGATTTGTGAAGGAATAAAACATATTAATTAAGTACACAAAAGAGAAAACGGAAGCAATAAGTTTTATTCATAGTATTACCCTAAAAACATAGCAGGCTGTTAAAATTAAAAGGCGTTTGCGTTTATCCAGATTCCTAACAATAAAAATCATCTTTTGTATCAATATTCAAAGTAACAGTTATACAAAGACATCAACTCAAGAAATGTTACCTCTCGTTCTTTTGCAAAGCAGTTCGTAAAGATCCATTAATCATGTACTCCGTTACAGTAGTAACAGAGCCACCAGGACCATCCAATACAACTCCGTAAAAAGCTACGACGTTCGTATGATGAAGATCTGCAAGCTTCATTGCCTCGTTCCAGAAGTCCTCTCTCTGTTACAAACATGTATTTATTAGACGGGTGCCAATGTGTAAATTAAGTAAACAAACAACAAAAAACATAAGGCGATGACATCAGAAAACGATTCGTTGATGATTTGAGGTGGATAGAAAATGCAATGAGACCTGCACGTAGAGATCAGGTACACTTCGGCCTTCCGGTTCGAGGAATATTTGATGGGAGTCTTTATCTTGGAATCTCACAATCTGAGAAAAACAAACATTAAAACATAATTCACCAAAAGAATTATCCATTGATTTAAGAGTGTACCTTGTCCTCAATTGAGAGGCAATATCGAGGTCCTTTGGCTTCTACCCATCCTCCATAAGTGGGAGTCTCATGTAAATTGTCTCGTATTAGCTGATGAGTGACCTCTGTTGTTTCGGGCGATATAGCAGCACATTTGTTCACATTTGTCCTAAGAACAATGAACTCCTACTAATGTGTGTGAGTCCATTAAGAGAGTTAAAACTATGTAGAAGTCCACTTGAAAATTATAAGTTATAGAAGCAGACACAAAGTCACAAACACTTGACTTCACCCTAGGGTCTCTTATGTGTCAAATGGGTTGATTTTAAAAAGTCAGATGAAAATAAAGACGGTCGAACGTGTCAAAGAGGTCGAAAGTAACCCAACATGTATTCAAAATGCATTAAACCTCCTATTATTTCATAAATTAGATTATCATTGTAAGAATAAAGTTTTTTCAAGCATATCAAACAAATCAATTAATTATAAAACTTGAAAAAAGAAAAGATAAACGGTGTTTATGAGTTAGCCCAACCGTACTTAAAATGTATCCATTTTTCACCAGTTACCCAACCACCCATATTGCCACCTCCATTGCAGTGTACACTCTCGCCTAAATACGGGAACTTTTTAGTCAAACAAACTACACAACGTAACCATCTTTGAACTCATATCAGCAAAAATATCACAATACACGTGCCTCCACATTAGCTCGTAAACACCTAATTAAAATTGATGAGTGAACTTACTGCACGGGAAGACCAGCTGCCACTTGTTTTTTACATAAACAGTAGTAGCCAGAGAAAGACGCAAAAATACAGAGTAGAGGCAAACTTTTGTTCCACAAGCAAATAATCTATTCCTATACAAGCTTGTCCAGAGCAAGGTCCCCATTTTCCACCAGCAATTCTTTTTGTAGCCACCTTTAAATACCGTAAATAATTTTCATATGTGAGATACCATTTAATAGATCATTATAAATTTTATCTTCCATGAATGTTTCGTTAAAAAAACTTAAAACACATATAGAAGAAAGGAGAAATGAAAAACCTTCATATCTGAGTTAGGAAGGGCATCAAATATAGCGGGACATTTTCCTCCAAGCTCTAACGTGACGGGAGTTAAGTGCTTTGCAGCTGCAGCCATTACAATTTTGCCCACCTTTGTACTCCCTGTAATTTCAATAAGTTATTAAGAACAAAAGATAGATATAATTGTTATTGATATTCTCCGATTAGCTTAAAGTAGCAACTAACCTGTAAAAAATATTTTGTCCCATTTAAATTCTAGTAGTTGGGTGGTTACTTCCCTTCCACCTTCTATGACCTTAACGGCTTTGTGGTCCAAGTAAACTGGCAATACGTTGGCAAGGAAAGAGGCACAATTGGGGGTTAACTCGGATGGCTTTATTAGTATTGTGTTACCGGCCGATATTGCTCCTATCAACGGGTCTAATGTCAATGCTGCAAGAAACAATGATTCAGGTTAAATATGGCAGTTATAACAACTAATGATAGGATAATAAAACATGCTTACAAATCGGGAAGTTCCAAGCACCAACGATGAGGACTACACCAAGTGGTTCAGACAACAGTTTTTTACTTGCTGGAAAGAAAAGTGAAGGTAGCCGACCCTGCAACGAAATATTGTTAGTCTTTTATCATTAGTAACATAATAATGTTTCGTAATTGAGAAAAATGAAAACACGAAACTAACATACTTTGTTTGGGGACATCCATTTGTCAATACAGCTTAATGCGTGGTCAGCTGATTTCTTAACTATTCCAATCTGTAAGATTATAAAATAAATCAGTTGAGACAAAAGCATACGTATGGATGACTCTATCTCCGAATTCATCTACTTAAGTAAAAATTACTTGCAACATCCTATATTAGAGCTATTTTTTATTAAGCTATATTATAAGAAGGAAATGTTTCGAGACCAATAGTATTCTGAGCCGCAAAATCAAAAGCGATTCCAGTGGCTCTAGTGGTATAATCCTTAATTAACACGATTATTCTAAAAGTGTATGTGAATAGAAATGTTAGAGCTAAACAATCAGTATGAGGGTCGTCCTCCGTGCATGAAGTGAGCGACCATACGGGGCTTTTAAGGTCTCAAAAATTACCTTGGTAATTGTATTTTACATAAATTAAGTTTTAACATGTCATCCGAACAAAAAACTCAGGAACGGCCCTAATCAATACAATTCTATATAAACATAAAAGTTCACAAAATTCAACCATACATGTTATTATCCTAATTTTTAAATCGCCTTATTTTAGAATAAAGTAATACCTGTTTCGTGTGCATTCGTTCTCCACACGATCTCTGGTTGCTAACGGTACAAAGCTAGTAAATGAATCATCTACTTGAACTGATCAACTGCAATTTTCAAAAGTATACAAATATATAAAATTAAAATTCAAAAATATATAAATATATAAAATTAAAATTCACTAAATCTAACTAACCACATCAACAATTAAATTTCAGAATCCAAAATTATAAAATCCTAAATCGATTAAAAAAATATAAATAAAAAATAAAAATCAGTTTACCTTTGGTCGCCCCAATATAGATCGGTGGAAACGACGTCGTTGATTAGAGTGTTGTAATCGATTAGGCTCCAATTAGTATATCGCCGAGTTTGAGCAAAGCGGTGGAGCGGTTGGCAGTTTGGTTTGTGTGTTTTTTTTAACTGAATCGGTGTAGATAGTTTTGAGGAGGTGGAGACGACACGTAGTTAACACGCGTTACAGCGCGAGGTGGAGACGACACGTGGTTAACACGCGTTACAGCGCCTACAAATACCTTTTTTCTTGTAACATCCAGAAGGAAAGAAAGCGAATTCCGGGGGACTGGGAGACAAAGACAGAGCCCAACGAACAACATAGAAAGCCCAAACCACAGCCCAACCCGATGGAATAAACAAATAATATATGGCACAGAATCATATGCAATGAGGAGATTTAATAAGAGAAGAATTTTTTTAAACTTTTAGAAAAATGAACTTATTTCCCACCCCCAAGATTGAAGCCCGAGAACTCAAATCCCAGAATAGTCAACAATGGTGCGAAGCCGTGATCTCTCTCTCTCTCTCTCTCTCTCTCTCTCTCTCTCTCTCTCTCTCTCTCTCTCTCTCTAAATTTTATCGCCTTTATGCAATACCTTTTTAAAACGGTCAAAGTTTATTAAACTGATATTTCAACATATTTCACCGAAATTACGAAACCATATCTATATGTACCTAATCCAAAAGACGACTCAACTCCGTTATCTAGAGGTGTCAATACTCGACACGATCCGAAACCCGACCTGAAACCGATACAAAATTAAATAGGTCAGGTTTATAATCTTGACCTGACAACCCGAAAGTATTTTAAATATTTTTTATTAAGTATATATTATTATATATATATAATAAATAATAATAATTATTATTATTTAAACTTACAAGAATAACCTCCCCGACTTCCTCTATTTTGTTTTTATTCACGAACTATATATGGTTGTTTTTTAGCTTTTGTTTGGGTTAGCCATTTAGAAAATTGGGTCGACCTGACAATCCGAAAATTTTTAAATATTTTTTTAGTAAGTATATATTATTATATATATATATATATAATAAATAATAACAATTATTATTATTTAAACTTACAAGAATAACCTCCCTGACTTCCTCTATTTTGTTTTTATTCGCGAACTATATATGGTTATTTTTTAGTTTTATTATCATTTGTATGAGTTTTTTTTCTTCTAGATGTGATAATATTAATTTCTTGACAGAATTCACATTTTAAATAGTTAGGATGAAATATATTAACTAGAACGAACATGTTAACACGCAAACTTAATTAACCAATTTATTAATCAAGTTACAGGGTCGGGTTCGGGTTGATAGATTTCGGGTTAGGGTTGAGAAATTCAACCTGATTTCATAATGGGTTAGGTTCGGGTTATATATTTTCACCCCTCCAACCTGACAATCCGAACTCACAAAACTCGAACCTAACCTGATTACCACCCCTATCGTCATCGAAACAACATTACCAACTATCAATACTATTACAACTTCTTCCAAACACTAAATTTCTGAAGTGAATCCTTCACACCACCCTCCAAACCATGGTCACAACTCACAAGTAATTTGTTTTTTCTGAATTTTTACTAATAGAAACAATATCTTTTTAACGAATATGTAAATTAAACAATGTCTATTTTATTTCGATTTATATGAGATTATTAGCGTTTTTATAAAGACACAATTTATTATAATATATTAATTATTTATATTTGTATACAACAAGACACAAACTCTCAATCTCACCAAGGAAAACACACATTTACACCGATGTCGACAAGCCAAAGTTGTAAACTGTTTGAGTTATTGCTTAGCTGAAAATGATAGATCAAGTTGATATCAATGTTCAATCTTACTAGAAAAGATGAAAACAATTTTTGCTAAGTATATATGACGGTTGCAACAAATTCTGCAACTATTAATACGCTTTTGTGACCACACATGTAATCCGGTGGTTTTGGTGTCACTTTTTTGATGCGTTTATGTTTCTTGCCAATATTTGTGCTGCAAAAGAGTGATATGAGTAAAGCGTCGAAAAAGCAGATTCGCAAATATAGGAATAAACAATTTAAATAAAAATAAAAATAAGAAAAACGAGAGAAAAATAATTATGTTTTGGGTTACCAAGTTCTATATGTGTTGTTAAATGTAAATATTCAATATTATACATGTGATTAGTAAAATGAATAATAATATTCTAAAAGAATTTTTAATCTTTCTTTAATCTTTGATATTTTCAAATTTTGGATACAAATTTCGGATAATCAAAATTACTATCTAACATCTTGCATGTTCAAGCTCGAACGCCCCCTACTTTTAAGAGACAATATCATAGATTTTGCCTATGTTCACACGCAGTTTCACGAACAAGGATGGTTGGATGGTCGACATACGACTGAGTGAGTCAGTCCATACGAATCGGGCAGAACCGACAATGTCATGGTTTACCAGGGTTTATGAAGGGTTTTTCAATGGAGGCATACGAAAAGGTAAAAAGTACGGGAGGCAAATGCCTTAAGCCATATATATAATACCAAACGTGATCTTTCCACATCAGGAATCGAAACAAGGTGAGTACTTAATACAACAATATTAAACCAAACACCGTCTAAATTATTAATACTCGATCATATTCCATGTTACGATATGAATGATTCTATAGTAATCATCTTACAATAAACCAAACACGGCCTAAATATGTATGAGTTGTTACTTAAGGACATCTCTTCCATTTTTAGCAAAAAAAAAAATGTAATTCGGAACAATACTTGTGAAATATTGTGTGAGTGTTGTATATGCATTTCTAAAAAATTTTTAAAGAGATATTCAGTTACTAATCTTAGCGGTGGCAATACCATTACTCAAAACCCGATCCAAAACCGATATGAAAAATAAATAGATTTGGTAGTAAAATCTCGACAAGCCAACTCGTTAACCCACCAACTTGTTAAATCCGAGTTTTTTCAGGTCAAATTCATGTTGACCATTTGGTCAATGTGTCGCCCGTCAAGCCAAACGTTTTTTAAAGACTTTGTGTTAATAAAATATATAAAGTTTAAATATAGCTTTTGCCTTGATTAACTAAAATTATCCTCTCTAAACCCCAACGGTAGTAAATCCTTTTTTATTTATAGTGTTTTTTTTCTTGTCACGTTTCTATCTTCTTTTCTTACCTATATCACATGAAAAATCAAATTTAAACATGTTGACCTATTTAGCCTAAAGCCCTAGTGACCAGATCTACTCAAACTAACTTGTTTGACCCGAAACTAGCCCATCAACCCACCAACATGCTTATTAAAAGGGTTACATTAGTAGGGTTCGGTTTGATTAATTTCAACCAACCAACCAATCAACCTGTAACCGAACTCGACAACGTGATATCTCATTCATAAATCATTCCATAGTTAGTGTTGGATATCCAAGTGGGCTAAATAATTTAAACATTCATATTCCAAATCCAACCCAAAGTTTATCTACTGGGCACCTTTTCCAAGCCAAACTGGACATCTCTGATTTATATAATAGTCAACCCAAGAGACGGAATGTAAGTTTGAACACATTTTTTTTATAATCAACACACTATATTATTATTTGAAAAAAAAGAAAAAAAAAAAAAGAAAAAAAAAGAAAAAAAGAACATAACTGGAGTTGACGATATACAAAGATACATAAGGGGTTGTTTGTTTGGGCTTATATAAGGAGCTTATTACTGTTTATTATTTCATAATACACAGTAATAAGCCCATAAACGGTTATATAAACCAAAAAATCCGGACTTATGAAACATAAGTCGAAATGTCAATAACCCATAAGCCGCTTATATAAGCCCAAACAAACATCCCATAGTAGGAATTTACACTTTTTCTAATGTAGTCACCTTTTATTCCTTTGGAAGTGGAGCTAGTTAGCCATGACAACAACTCCCTCTTAATCTATAATTTGTAAGTACAAGCACTTCACTTACTCATGTTACTCTTACCTTTATGTCAACAAAAACTAACCCACCAAACACATATTATACAAATATACACATTTCACATACATGTATATGTATATATATACACCTATATCTTCATCTTGTTTTCATATATACAAGCCCTTTGCAAATATATTCAATAATATCATTACTAAATTTCTTCTATGGATTCAAGTCGTTCGGGAAAAGAAAGTGGCGATATTGCAATCCCGGTAAGGGAGGTTAAGTCCTTCAAGTCAGGAAAGGGTGCACCTCCGGTTGTGATGGCCACCACGAGACTAGGCAACTTGCCACAAGATGCTGGATGGAAAAGAGGCGTTGGTATTATTGATTTAATTCTAAGGATATGTGCCATTACTGCAGCTCTAGCAGCAGCTGCGGTAATGGGCACTACTAGCCAAAACCTCCCGTTTTTCACTCAGATTTTTCAGTTTCAAGCAAGCTATGACGATTTTCCTACATTCACGTAAGTCGTGGTTTTTTCCATAAAAGATTATGGAGACGTTCGTTAAAAATTTTTTAAAGACCATGATATTCGACATCTTCAACTAATGATCATGTGAACATTTTTTTTATAGGTTTTTCTTGGCAGGAAACGCGATAACATGTGCATATCTCGTGATCTCCGTGCCTTTTTCCATAGTTTGCATCATTCGTCCACATATTGTAGGAGCTAGGATGCTGCTCCTTATATTCGACACGGTATGACTAAATTTTAATTAATGGAGGAGCGGTTTTCGAATATTTGGGTAATTTAAAATAAACGAGTTAAACAACTTAAAAGTCTATAAGTCCAAAGTTTACTCAAATTTTTACACTTTAATTTGTTTCATCTATATAAAAGTTTAACGTAAGAATAGTTTAATTTTGAAATGAAAGTGTTCTAATAAATACGTTTTTGTTTATTCAGCTAGCGTTGGCTTTGACAATGGCTGCTGCATCCGCTGCTGCTGCCATTGTCTACTTGGCACACAATGGAAACCCCAACACCAACTGGCCACAACTCTGCCAGCAGTTCAACGAGTTCTGCCCTCGTGTTAGTGGTGCAGTGGTGGGTTCCTTCTTAGCGGTGGCCATTTTAGTCGTTTTGGTGATGCTATCTGCTGTTGCTCTTCGAAGGAACTAACCCAAAAAATTGTGTGATCACTTTCACTGTTAACTGTCTTCTTATTTTTGTTATTTTCTTGTGTTTAAGATTTGAAGTTAATTGTGTGTTTAGGATGCGCGTGGTAACATGGGTAACTAATTCATTTCCGGTATGGGTCAAATTGTAATTTAGTGTTTATTCGGTTTATAATGAAAATTGCAACGGTTAACTTTAATTTGTAAATCTTGTTTATTAAAACTAGTTTATTGAGGGTGTATAATAGTGTACTTTTTCTAATTTTTTGGCACTCGTTGTAATATAGGAATACTTAACCATCATAGCGTTAAGCCGCTAACCAATTTAGAAAGAAAAAAAATAAACACAATCATCGGTTTGTATTTGTAAAAGTTAGTACTTTCAATACAAATGTTATGTCGAAAAAAGTTATAAAATGACACCACATTTTTCAATCAGAAAGCTTTGTTAGCTTTAACGAAACATCTAAAAGTAAAATTTGGCGATAGGGTTTTCAACCATTGCTGGTGAGTTCAAGTTTGAAGTGAGCCCCTTCTTTCAAACCATTTGCAACACGAAATTCTTTCCATCCACTTCCAATGTAATAGTAACGATTCATGCAGTTCTTTAACTTGACGGTCCATGAGCTTTCATCCTTGACGTTTATGAGAATCATTTCTTCTTTGTTCATTAATCCATTCCTCTTTGCAAACTCTGATGGCAGATAGTAACCATAAAATGTTAGTAAGACAAAACTAAACCCCTTACAACAAAATCCGTCCTTTTGCGAGGGGTAATTTTGTCACAGTTGAGCTTTATTAATTCTTCTAATGTTAACAAAATGTTTCGGATTACCAAAATCGCTCGTTTGAAGCTGTAAGACTTCATTTCGCCGCTAAAGTAAGGAAGATCATCTTTTTCACTATGAGTTTCTTCGTTTACTACAACAAATATGAGATTTCTTTATAAGACATCCAAATCCAATATTAAACAAATACTCCGTATATTTATTACTTCAACAGGGAAAACAGAAAATGATGAAGAAGTATATAGTCAATCACACAAGAGGGGTCACGAAACATCGAAAAGAAGTATATAGTCAAGCTACTGAGAACCGATTTTATCAAGGTAAGACGACCACCATAAGACATCTTTTTTGTTTTCCATCCCGCAAGTCTTTTTTCACATTTATCAATTATTGTTTGCCATTCCCGAACT
This sequence comes from Senecio squalidus, assembly GCA_910822075.1. NCBI lineage: Eukaryota > Viridiplantae > Streptophyta > Magnoliopsida > Asterales > Asteraceae > Senecio > Senecio squalidus. The sequence continues at coordinate 52,442,430 of CAJVGC010000508.1, forward strand.
CTCCTCATTCCCACCAACCGGTTTACCTAAATACGAAATGGGGAGACTACCCACACTACATCCCATCCACCTAGCCATTTCCGAGACTCTCATTTCATCGACTCCTATACCTATACGAAAAGTAGAACTTACTATCATTTATATTTGCAAGTAGGGGTGTCAAAAAACACGAACCGAATTAGCTTATTAGGATCGGGTCATGTCGGGTTGTAACTTAAAATCGGGACAACCTGACCAACTCCAAGTGGTTATTACTTATTAGTGTTGGTTTCGACTAGTTTTGTAGTGTATTTTGGGTTCGGGTTGAACCTTAATAACCCTTTTGCCTCTGTAGAAATTAATAATTGGGTTTTGTGGAAGAATATTTGTATTTCATCAACATAAAACGTTTACATTGTAGGCCTATTTATAGGAAAAATAAACCTAACGGGCCAAAGCCAACATACGGGCTTGGGCTTACATTCAAACTAAACGTTTATTTCTAACATTCCCCCTCAAGCTGAGTAGTGGGATTTCCAATGCTCAACTTGTCAAGACAGTGAGCGAAAATCTTTCCAGTAACCGCCTTTGTGAGAATATCTGCCAGTTGATCTTTTGATGAAACAAACGGAAGCTCGATAATCTCATTTTCAAGTTTTTCTTTGATGAAGTGTCTATCAACTTCAACGTGTTTGGTGCGATCATGTTGAACTGGATTTCCTGAGATCTGGATAGCCGCTTTGTTGTCACACATGATCTTACTGACTTCTTCTGAGGGATACCCAATTTCTGACATTAGTTTTCGCAGCCATAGGACTTCAGCTAATCCTCGTGCTATTCCTCGGAATTCAGCTTCAGCACTTGAGAGGGCGACAACTTTTTGCTTTTTACACCTCCATGTAACAAGATTTCCACCCACTAGGGTAAAATACCCTGATGTAGACCTCCTGATTACCTTTGTCGCCTGCCCAGTCAGCGTCGGTATAAGCCTCAATCTTCAGGTGCCCATTTGCTTTGAATAGAACACCGTGTCCAGGAGTTCCCTTGAGATACCTGATAATCCGTAAAGCTGCTCCCATGTGCTGGACTTGAGGTTGGTGCATGAATTGACTTATAACCCCCACAGCGTATGCAATGTCTGGCCGAGTATGAGCTAAGTAAATCAACTTTCCCACCGTTCTCTGATATCTTTTTTTATCTGCCAGTTCAGCTTCATCTTCCATGAACAATTTTTGGTTGGCTATCATGGGAGTGTCTGCAGGTTTGCAATCTAGCATTCCGGTCTCTGCTAACAAATCAAGAACATATTTTTGCTGGCAAATGAAGATCCCTAATTTTGATCTTAGAACTTCAATTCCGAGAAAATATTTGAGTCTTCCCAGATCTTTCATTTCAAATTCTTTGAAAAGATTAGCTTTCAATTTTGTCATTTCCTCTGAATCATCCCCTGTAATGATCATGTCATCAACGTAGATTATTAAACAGGTTATGAGTTTACCTCTCCGTTTCAAGAAGAGAGTGTGATCGGAATTGCTTTGGTTATAGCCATATTTCTTCATAACTGTGGTAAACCGACCAAACCACGCTCGTGGAGACTGCTTCAAACCATACAGAGATTTCTTTAGTCGACAAACTTTCCTGGCCTCGGAACTATCATGAATTCCAGGTGGGGCTTCCATGTAGATTTCTTCTTTCAATTCTCCATGTAGGAAGGCATTCTTGACATCGAATTGGTGTAATGGCCAATCCTTATTTGCTGCAACTGAGAATAGAACTCTAATAGTATCAATCTTGGCTACTGGAGAGAAAGTCTCACAGTAGTCAATCCCGTAAGTCTGAGTATACCCCTTTGCGACTAATCGAGCTTTATACCTTTCGATTGATCCATCGGGTTTATACTTGATAGTGAACACCCACCGACATTTAACGGGTTTCTTTCCTGGAGGCAATTCACATTCTTCCCATGTTTCACTTCTTCTCAGGGCTTCAAGTTCAGTTCCAATTGCTTCTTTCCATTCTTTATACTTGAGTGCTTCTTCAACACTAGTTGGTATTTTTTCAGAACAAATCGCGTTTGCGAAGGACTTGGCTTCCGGAACTAAATTCCTTCTTGCGATATTTGCAACTGGATATCTCGACCCTCTTGAACTTCTTTCAGGTGAGTATCGGTTAGGCGGAATTCCCCTAGTTGATCTAGGTGGAAGATCATACCGAGCTGGTTCAGTCACACTCGGAGTTTCTGTCTCGACCTGTTGTTCATCATCACACATATCAGAGTTATTTGAAGTATCCGGAGTTTCAGAGCCACTTACCTCGGATATCAGTTGAGGAGGATCATTGTTGGTGGGAGTGGTACTGTCTTTAGGTTCTTCAGGACTATCAGTCTCCGGAGTGGATGTATCAGTAGAAGCACCATTCACAGGTGGTGCCCAACTTATCCATCTTAATGCGTCATTTTCTTTTTCCCCATGACCATGAAGATGGGTCTGGTAAAAGAACTCAGTTTCAAGGAAGTCACAGTTCATTGTTGTGAACATGTGACGCCGACTCGGGCTGTAACACCGATACCCGTGTTGATTGACACCATACCCCAGAAACACACATTTCTCTGCACAAGGATCAAGTTTTGAACGCTCTATTTTTGGTATATGTACAAAAACAGAACATCCAAATACTCGAGGTTCAAGAGTTAGATTTGAAGGCAATTTATGGAAGTGTGACAGTGTTTGGAGAGGAGTTTTGAGAGCTAAAGCTCGGGTTGGGAGACGATTAACCAAGTACGTGGCAGTGACAACTGCTTCTGGCCAAAAAGGCTTGGGGACTTCTGATTCGATCATCATAGCACGAGTGATTTCCAACAAGAATCGATTTTTGCGTTCTGAAACCCCATTTTGTTCAGGGGTGTGAGCACACGAGGTTTGATGAATGATTCCCCGCTCTTGACAGAAGTTTTTCATGGAAGTATTACAGAATTCTCCCCCATTATCGGATCGGAGAATTTGTATGTCCTGTTTGAATTGAGTTTTGACCATGTTACAAAATGATGTGAACTTAGTAAACACTTCAAACTTAGTTTTTAAAAGATAAGTCCATGTCATACGAGTACAATCATCTATAAATAACAAGAAATAACGAAAATTTTGTCCCCCTTCAATTTTGCGGGACCCCAAACATCAGAATGAATTAACGAAAAAGGAGAATCAACTCGAGTATCATTAGGTTTAAACGTTTGTCTATGACTCTTAGCCAAAATACAAGTGTCACAATGGAAAGTTTTATTATTAGGAAATAAGTGCGGAAATAATTGTCTCAAATATCCAGCAGACGGATGGCCTAATCTTCTATGCCATAACCAAGCTTTCCTATCGTTGGACCCATGAGTGAGCAAAACAGAACCGTGGTGAGTAACTTCATCAACATAGTAGAGTCCCTGTCTTTCAGTACCACGTCCAATGATCTTCCCCGTTCTGATATCCTGCAAAAGGCAAAAAGTGGGGTGCATTAATACCACACAATTTAATTCTTTCGTAACATGACTAACGGATAATAACTTGTGTGATAGTGATGGTACATAAAGACATCTAGAGAGTCGTAATGTTTTTGAAATTTCAATGGTTCCCCCTCCTTTAACTGGAAGAGTTTCCCCATTTGCTGTATGAATTCTTGTTTTATCAACTCTAGATTTTGACGTTAGATCAGTGATATCAAACGTCATCGTATCGGTGGCACCACAATCATAGATCCAAGAAGTACACTTAGAATCTTTGGTTGCAATATGAGCTTTGCCAGAAAGAGACTCACATTGTTCCTTTTTTAAATCGTACTCATTTAACTTATCGAGTAAGTTTTTATTAAAACTTTTTGGATTTAAAAAAGATTCATTACCCGGAGGGTTTGGTCTAGAACAACCAAACCCTATACCTGGTTTTGGTGTGCCATCGGTACTCCTCTCTCCTCCGCCTCTAGTGTCACTGCTTCCTACCGCAGCCGCAACTTTTCCAGTCTTGGAGGTCTTGTGATTGTCATTCCACCATTCTGGATATCCGACGATTTTAAAGCATTGCTCTTTGGTGTGTTTTGACATACCACATTCTTCACACTTGAGTTTGCTTTTATCGACCTTTGATTGGGGTCGGAATGCCAGTTTGTCTGATCGATAATTCTTAGAGACAAGCCTTGCTCCATCGCCGGTGGTATTAAGCCCAGCTGCCACACCCATATCTGCCTCATGGTTCCTGTCAATAATAGCTTGGTGAGATTTTTCTTTTCTGACCGTAGCATAAGCGGTTTCGGGAGATGGAAGCGGATCAGAACGGAGAATTTCCCGTTTAATTGGGTCATACCTCCGGTCAAGTCCGTTCAGAAACTGGAACAACTTTGTTTCGGATCGAACTCGATTATATGTGGCTATGTCAGCTGTGCAAGTCATCGGGTTCGGATCCCGACGATCAATTTCTCCCCAGATTCCCTGCATCCCTATCCAAAACTCTTCCAGTGGTAGCTGTTGTTGTTCGAACTCATTAGCTTTAACATGGAGATCGAAAGTTTGTAACTTATCCTTCCCGCTGTTGTAAGTAACTGTCAGGGCTTCCCATAGTGACTTCGCTGTGGGAAATTCAGTAAGGTTACTTGTGATGCTAGGGTCAATGTTCTGAATTAACCACGAGAAAACCACAAGATCGGCTTGTTCCCACTCATCGTATTTTTCATCAGTGATGGCGGGAGGATTTTCGGTAAGGTGGTTAAGATACAATTTAGATTTCCCCCCAATAGAGACTCGAATCATACGAGCCCATAAAGGGTAGTTGTTACCTGTCAACATTAAACTAATCTTGAGTTGATCGGACGGGTTTGGTTTTGGGTTTTGAAACTGGTTCGGTGCTCCATTACGAAGCAAATTCATTAGTTGCATTGCGAGGTCGTTATTGTTTGCGTCGGCCATGGTTGGTTTAAATTGTTAAAATTGTTTAATGGCCCAAATCATTAATTTAAATAAACCAGGCCCAAAAACATTGTTTATTGGACTTCTATTTTATTCGAATTTGGGCCTAAAAAACTTTCTGGTCGAATGTGTGGAGCAGATATTCGTGTGATTCCAATTCGTGTGAGTTTATACCAGGAACAGATTTTCTAATCGAATGCTTTCACTCGAATGGTACTATCAGTTCGTGTGGGTGGAATCAGTTCGTGTGGGTATTTCGATTTCTAATAGAATGCTTTTCTAATCGAATGCTTTTCTAATCGAATTCCTGTCTTCGTTAGGTTGCTGGTCGAACGAAGGAGTTCGCGTGGGCTCTCACGCTGGTCGAACAAAGGAACAAATTAAGGATTTCGTGTGAGTTTATCTTCAATTCGTGTGACTCAATTCGTGTGGGCTTGATTCTTGGTCGAACACTTCAATTCGTGTAAGCTAATTTTCTATTCGAATATTACAATTCGTGTAAGCTAATTTCCTATTCGAATATGCTATTCGAATTAGTTGTTTTTCTGGTCTAATGGTCTAGTCGAAATGACTAGTTCGAACAGGTACTTTCGAAAGTAACCTGTTCTGATACCATGTAAAATTAATAATTGGGTTTTGTGGAAGAATATTTGTATTTCATCAACATAAAACGTTTACATTGTAGACCTATTTATAGGAAAAATAAACCTAACGGGCCCAAGCCAACATACGGGCTTGGGCTTACATTCAAACTAAACGTTTATTTCTAACAGCCTCCTCTACCCATCGTTTCATATTCTGGCCTACATTAGCCTAGCTGGAAAAATTAATTGATTTCTATTGTATTGTTGCTTCTGTTTTTCGAATGTAGTTACAGTGAATAATTTGACATTATTTATAGACCTTCAAATTTATCCAAAAATGTGATATGAACATTATTTATGGGCCTTAAAATGTGAGCCACAAACTTTTGGCCACCCTTACCCGAGCTGACCCAAACCCAAACACTCGAACTCTTATTACAATCGAGTTACGGGTTAGGATTTTTATTTGGAAATCCGACCCGATTTACTCTTATAAGGCTCAAATCCATCCAAATAACACTTCTAGTTGCAACTATTATTTGTTACTCTTATTGTTGGAGCATTATTGTCTGTATTTGTATTCATTAGAATGTGTCGTCGAGTTAGAATGTAATTAGATCGAGTTGTAAAGTCCAATACGCATTTACGCAAGTTTCGGAGGGTAACTAACAGTTACCCTTGCGTAACTCAGTTACGGTCACGTAACTAATTACGCGCGTAACTCTTCTTGGTTTCCGTGCTGCCTATAAATAGCAGCCTCGGGATCATAAATGCGGTTGTTGAAAGTTGTCAGAGCGTTCATATCGAGAATAGGTACGTGAGCTAGGGTTTAGATCACGTAACTAGTTGTTCTTGAGTGTTAAAGTCTTGTAATCGATTGTGTAGGTTCTATTCGTGATTGTAATCAAACACGTAAGCTTAATAGAATCAATCTTTTGATTATACCAGCTGTTCTTCACCGTTTACTTATACATATTGGTTATTCCGCAATCAATAGTGTTTAGGGTTCAAAGGAGATCTAGGTTAGGCGACCAACACTTATCTTTAGCTTTAATCCAAAGATGCATCGCTTATATGGATAAAAACATATTTCTATATAGATAAAATAAAAAAGTGGATTATATGGATAAAAAGAAACATCTTTTATATGATATTTATAATTTAAATTTTGATTCGTAATCAGTTTTTGTAATAAAATAACAGATATAATCAATCTCAATTATAAAAACGATAATAATACTATAAAATCAATGAAAAAATTACTCTCTCCGTTCCAAATTAAGTGTCAATAATCAGATTTTGAGGTCATTTTTATACAACTTTGACCTTAAATATATTATTTGTGCTCTATTATATATGATATAAAATATGAACGGATAGAATTTTAAATGTATTTTTCATAGGTATAATTTTCATCATTTATTATATAACACAAACAAAAATATTTACGGTCAAAGTTAAAAAAGAAAGACTTTAAAAACTGAAAGTGAACACTTATTATAGGACGGAAGGACTAATTAAAAACTTTTTTTTATAATTTTTTTTTGATAAAACTCATAATTAAATAACTTTTAGAACTTATGTTGTAAAAAAAAAAATTACACTCGAATTAGATACATTTTGTAAAAGTTGATGTATTTTTAAAAAACGGTAAAACTAAAAAGAATTCATCACAAGCTTGCAACCTTAATCTTTCATTCATTCCAATTAGAGTTTATATATACATAACAAACAAAATTAGTATACGTAGTTTAATTCCTAACTAATTTAAGTAACACTATCAACCGAAAGAATAATCGAACAGATGTAAATAACATATATACAAACATCTTTATAACCTACATTTTACAAAGTTGAAGGATATGATCAAGTTATTTTTAGCCATCGAGAACATCTTGAACCTTAGAAGAAACATCATACCAGAACCCCCCGTTTTAATGTAGCTAACGGGAATGCTTTGAAACTGAAAGTGAAAACGTAAGTGTGAAATAGGGTTTTGTTTTTCAGTTAATTATAACACGATCAATGTGTCCATACACACTCTACATTCATATTACAAAGGTGTTGTGTTTATAGGAGTAGTTGGCAATGTGGTAAGCTTGATTCAATGTTGAAAGAGATGTTGTCAGTGGGTTGTTGTCCAATTTAATGTTCTTAGATTCAACATGGCATAAGGTATTAAGCTATAAATTATAGTTATTCACTTACTTGGCTAAAATGAGCTTATTTTAAAATGAAGTTAATATGCAAAGATGAATAGTTTTTATCGGGCTTTGACGATTTTCTAAGATCAGGTCAGGCTAGACAGGACTGATTTTTGCCCGGATATGAACTGATGTTTGGACTTTGGTAGGTCACATGTACGTAAAGGATCAGGGTTTTTTTTTTTTTTTGAACACCAAAATATATAACAAGTCATCTAGCAAGAAGCTATAGACAGAAATTATACAAGAGAGAGATTACATGATATTAGTGCACGCACTACTTGGATATACTAACCAATCTATCCAACTAATGGTTCCCTTCTTGTTTCTGTTCGAGACAGAAATTATACAAGAGACGGATTACATGAGATTAGTGCACGCACTACTTGGATCTACTAACCAATCTATCCAACTAATGGTTCCCTTCTTGTTTCTGTTCGAGACAGAAATTATACAACAGACGGATTACATAAGATTAGTGCACGCACTACTTGGATCTACTAACCAATCTATCTAACTAAAGGGTCGGGCTTTTTAGGTCCATTCTAGGATTGAGCAAAGATCAAGGTTAGGCTTTGTATGTTTTGTTACCAACCACCATAATACTTGATTGATTTAAGTATGTTACTCGGGTTTTTCGAAGCATGTTAATTTAAGGAACAAGTTTAATCTCTTCTTGCTCTAGACGTAAAGCTACTGCTATATTTCTAAAAGAATACTAATGTTTGATGGGCGGGCTTCCTTGACTTGGGCCTGGCGTGGACCTATTTAAAATTGATATGCACACGATGAACTTTCTGAAATACGAGTCAATTGGGTAAATTTTGTCCTCAGTGGCCATCCGTACTCATGGGCTTATACTAGTGTGCATTATTGCCTTATGTTTGAAATTATTTTAAATAGGGGTGTTAATACTCGATATAACCTGAAACTGATACGAAAATAAATAGGTTAGGTTTTATAATTCTGACATGTCAATCTGATAACGCTATATTTTTTAGGTTAATTTTGGGTTAGTCATTTAGAAAACTGGATCGACTTCAAATAACAACAATTTCTTATATATCAAACACACCCAATTGTAGAAGAATATTTAAAAGCATTTTGAATATAAACAAGAAAATGTACTACAAAGACCGATAAGCTCAATTATAAACATAGGTGGATTGGTACAGGATATAGAGTTGTGCAAAACATGCAAAGCCTAAGCCCGGTCCTTGTCCAACCCAGAATGTGATAAAAGTGAAACCTCGACCCTTTAAAGAGCGGTGCCAGCCCATGCCTATACTTCACTCCAAATTCTGGTTTAAAACCGACACGAGATCAATGCCATTTTGCACATAAGCTTACATTTGAAAGTAAGATTAAAGAAACATTAAATTGGACAGCACCTCACCACCAACCTTTCTTTCAACATTGAATTGAGCCATTAAGATTACCATCTAGCCAAGTACTCTTCCAACATTGAATTCTGCATAGCTATTAAATAAATCCTCACACTTGCAATTAGATGATCATGACCATTTTACTTTATTAGACGGTCATTTGGGTCATTTTTTTTTTTTTTTTTTTTTTTTTAACCCAGATATCCAACTCGCTTTGCGAGCCGTCCGGAGTCATCGCAGATGAACCTCCGTAGCCACAATTGGGTTTATTTTTTGCTCTCGGGATTCGAACTTGGGACCTCCAAGAATTTCACCTTTGAAGACAAAACTTTTTACTATTAGGACACTATCCTTGTGGTTGGTCATTTTGATGTTATGACAAACCATATATTGTATATGATCAATCAAAAGGTTAATTTTGGCAAAATAATCCTGACTCCATGGATATATACCTAGATCACAAAACACCATACGATATTAGCTCTAGCCTTTAGTTAGACTTCATATTATTTATGAATCGATCACCACTTGATTCAACTGGCAAAGACACGTTATTTGGAGTCCACATCTTAACAATAACCTTTTTATGAATTTTCGATACATAATTTACTCTTTATTTACTTGGGAAAGTAGTAAATGAACAAATCCATGTGTATACATGGAGACGCAATTGGATCAAAATTCATGCACAAATTTACAAAATTTAGTTGGGGAATCTTTGGTTCGTTTTGTCCAGAGTAATAAAAAACTAACCCTAAACCCTGTAACATAATTGATATTTTTAAAATTATTTTAAGTGATGTTTGACAAATAAAATATTTGGAGTAGATAATAATAAAGATTGGATTAGACAATGTTTGGGAATTGTTTAGTTGAAATATTTTAAACCTTAAACATACATATATACATGTATATGGTTGTCAAAATAACTTGATAAATTCACTACGTTTGTAAGGTATAACATATAATTAAAAGTTAATTGTATAAATCGTCTCTAACGTTTATTAAGATAGCGTATTTTGAAATTTACTCCCACCTACCTCTGCCTCCTATTTACTCTCACATACCTTCGCACTTTCGCCTTTAAAAATCAGCCATTGATCAAACTTAAAAGCATCAAACATTATCTTGCTGGATTTCTATTGGTATTTCCATGTTCTTTACTTTGTAGTATCTTATTAGGTTATAATCTGACCTTTAGTTAGTAGTAACTTTGCACTTATTTTGTGACAAAGATGAGATTTAAAAGAATCCATAAAACAAACCTTCAATGGTGTCTTATTCAACATCATTGTCCGTTCATATAAACAATTGGGTTACGACGTGTTCTTCAGCTTTAAAAGGTAAGATCCGTAAAGAATAATAATTTGAATTGATTCCTATAAAGTTAACTATCGGTTTTTTTTTTTTATTCTTTTATTTTGTTTTGTAAATTTCTGTTTATTTTTTATGTGGTTAATTATTGTCCGTTATACCATGTTTTGGTTGGTTTATATATATGTGAAGTTATCTAAATGCTTATTCTTTCCGTTTCAAAACAATTTTAAACAACACTTCATTTTCTTAACATGTTACATATAACTAAATATTTCAGGGTCCTCCACTTTAGTATTAAAGCTAGAAAGATCTGGGTAGTGTTGAATGGCTTCCCTTTGGTTATGGCAAGCTTTGGAGTTTAATAGTAGTCATTGAGAAAACTACGACATAGACATGGATTCATATCGCCTCTACATAGGGTCCATATGCATTGGCCAAACGATGGATAGAAGTAGCCGAAGCTAGAGATGGAGGTGTTAATTGGGTTCAGAGAAATGGTTTCGAGATTTTTTTAACATGTACTATTTTTGAGCTAAAGCGATGGTATCGATTAAATATATGAAAATGAAAGAAAATATCACAAGGAGTTATTCGTAGAGTATGAAAATGTTTTTTTTGTGTGAAGTAGGAAGGAGTTGACTTGCAACTTATAATATTTTGGAATAAGCATAAGAAAAACAGTATACTAAAAGGTTTAAAAATGAAAGAAATGCATTTATCGGAGCAAGATAATGCTATTTATATATCACTTTTGTTTAATTTTTCTTTTTTACTTACATTTAGAATACGTATATGTTTTGTAAAAGAGGTTAATGACAATAACTAATTTAGATGTTCGTAATCGTGAAAAAAGAGTTTTGAAAAAGGTAAAAGTAAGAAAAATGTTATGTAATTATTAAAATAATTAGGATAAAATATTCTAGAATTATTATGTATTTGAATTAGTTTAGTATTTTGTTTTATTTTATTTGTACTTGGAAATAAGGTTACTTGTCTTGCAAGGCAAGACAAGGCTAGATTAGAATGAAATTAGTAGGTTGTTTCCTAATCTAATTCTAACTAGGATTTAGCCCCTCACTTATAAATAAATGTGAGGGGTGAGACTTAAACTTTTACTAAAATTTTCTTTTCCTTAATGAGAGTGGTATAATTCTCATATTCTCTCAGTTTTTTTTCTTCTTTCTTGTTCGATAACCATCACCATTACAAATTTTCTTATATTCCGCGGGTTCCCTCATGGTTGTTTACGTCGAAATTCCAACAAGTGGTATCAGAGCCACGGTTCGTGGTTCTTCCGAGGTGAACAATTACAAGAATTTTCGCTATTCTTGGCCAGACTTGCGCAACAGTGGGGAAAACACGATCCCGACTTCGTTAACCGTTGGATTGTCACTAAAGTTGGTTTGTAGGTTCCCAACACATATATCTACAATCTGACCGAAGGGTTTTTCGATCAATTTCTTGTGGGTTGTAGACACAATTTCTTGTGGGTTGGTTTAACGAACAAAGAAGGTGTTTGAGGGGTTGTTTAATTAAACCATAAACTAGGGTTTTGTTTGTGGGGGTTTTTAATTGAGCCGCAAGCAAGAAAAAGGTTACTAGGGTTTATGGGGTCTAACGTGTACCACAAAAATAGGGTTTTGCAAGACTAACTTGGGTGTCAAGTTAGGGTTCCGGATTGTTTACGTATTTCACAAGGTTTGTGGAGGTGTTTGGTTACTATCCAAGGATTGCAAGAGTGGAAGGTAAGGAAGGTGTTGCTAGGGTTCTTGGACGATCAAGGTTACTTGCGTATCAAGATACGATGTGGTTCTTGGGGAACATTTTATCGATTTCAAGAAAGATAAGTAATGGTACCGAAATTTCCTTTTTCCTTAATGAGAGTATAACTTATAAGTAATAACTAATAAGTTTATAATTAAGTTTAAAGGCAGGTAAAAGAAGTTTAATTAACATTTATGTAAAGGTAAAGTGAATCACAACTCATCCACAAGTACATTTCGAAGTATATATGTTGTTTTAACCCAAGTATATAATTAAGATTTTGGCCACCTATTCTCCCAAATTAACCCAATGTATTAGTTTTCTTAATTCTTAGCAGAAAACCCGCGCAATGTAGCTAGACAAAAACCTTTTGAGTGATAAAATTTTTATTAATGTATATTATGTCGTTTCATGCATTAATTTAGTACATAGAAAATCATCCTAAATTTAAATTTTATGTTTAAACTGTGACAACCGCAAATTTTGAAGTACTAATTCCGAGTTTAACTTTTTTTACTTATCGTTATTTCATTTTGACCCATTTTACTATTTCGATTTATTACCGTTGCGTTTGTGTCGGATCAACGTATATTAACCTTTGTTTAAGTCATTTGTGACTAAAACGCATATTTAACTAAGTGCCTAACAATATTAAGTATTCTCGTAGGTTAATATTGGTATTTTAAAGCCTTCGTCTTTTCGAGAAAAATTAACGTTTAAAATATTACAAATTTTACCCTCAAAATAAAAATTTGTTACAAGGTTAGTCCTTGAACGGGATCTAACGGAATATGTTACAAATTCAGTCCTTTTAACGGATCACTAACGGGGCAGGAACCAAGCCATAACGTCACACCTTTGGGCTAGGACGACGTCCTGGCAGAACGACCCACACATGCATGTGTGCGGCGTCCTAAGCCTGCAGTCCACAAAATTCCAAAACGTTTTTGCTTTCCTTGAGATGCCAAACCACATGCTACCATGTGATCTCTGCCCAAATATTTCCCCAATTAGTGAGGGATGAGTAAATTGTGGATCCTTGACCGTTTCTAATCATCTCTCATACCAAAATTCATCCTTAAACCTTTTTCACCACATCTGACAAAAACTTGTATCTCTCTCTAACTCCAAACCCTCTCTAGCTCCTTTCATTTTCAGGAACTTTTAGAGAGGTAAACCACATTCAAAAGTGGTATTTGGGTTGAGAAAGGTCATTAGAAGTCATCTTGAAGATCATACAACTTTCGGCAAGCATTTTACTTCAATAATTTCATCTTTTCTTACACTAATCTTTTTTCCTTGGACTCTAAGAGTTTACTAACCAAACTCTTATATTTTTGCAAGGAGTTTACTCGTCAAAGTTCATTCTCCGGCTTATCCTTGAGTTGGAAGGATTTCAAGCTTTGGAAATTCGGTAAGAAAAGCTTTATAACAAACTTCTCCTTCAATACTTTCTTCTCAAAAAAAATCTATTCTAACACATTGTTTCCTTTTCTTGTTTGGAGCCCTTTTCCTCCATATATCTCTTTGGGAACTTCCGGCTTACTTTGGAGTTAGAAGATTTTTCCATACTTGAGGAACCGATAAGTAAACTCTACGGTTACTTTTCTTGTATTTCCTTCTTCATGAAAAGTCATAATCTAACATATGTCTTTTCTTCTTATTTGGAGCTCTTACACTTCCCTATTACTCCTTGAAGTTTCCGGCAAAAGTCTCTAGTTTTACTACCACTTCAAGACTTTCCGGTAAATCTATACTTCTCTCCATCTTTACGTTTTTCGTTTAATTCCTCATTTTATCACCTAAACTATATTAAAACTTGCTAATATGACTAAAATGGTTAAAATAACTAAATACCCAAAGAGTCACTTTAAAACTTAATAACTTGTCATGATGATAAACTATTAGAACTTTTAACCGAAAATGCTACGTAAACTCTTGTAAACCGGATAATCACATATAGGATTATTAGTAATTTCTTTCCGAAAATGTTCCAACACTTTCACAACATTAGTGGACTTATTAATCTAAGTACTTTTATACATAATATGTAATATAAACAAACTTAACAAAATCTAACTAAAATTTGTAAAAATCTTGTAAATAAGTATATGTAAGATTATGTATATAATATATAAGTTTAGTTATGAGTTATTTGACTAAATAATTTCACCTAACAATCTGTAAAATATTCATCTAAGACTTAAACTAACCTACCAGAAATAAAACGTTTTAAACAACAAGCTGTATTTGGGAAAAACAACACCTGTGCGCCGTCCTAATCCTTAGGAACGACGCAACGGGGCTTTTCCCAACCAGGACGACGCACAGAGCAGCCTGTGCGCAGTCCTGGCAGCTGATTCGCCTTTTTCGCTTATTTTCGACGATTTTAAGCATACATAAACCTATTTTAGTATACGTAAAGTATTATAAACTGATAAATATATGTTTTGGACTCAAAACATAAAACGCAATATTAAACGATAAATTATTAGCTATTGTAAACATTAAAACATCATTGTTATCGTTAAAACGTTTATTTCTCCGAAAACGATCAAATCTTCGATTTTAAACCTAAGCTTTTAAAATAACTTTTATAAATTGATTTCCAATTACATTTTACTCAAATATTCAATTTATCTTTAAAAATATTTAAATTGTCAAAGGTTGACTTTCGTTGACTTTGACTCCCTTTCAACACGGATGAATTTCGTTGACTTTGACCAAGTCAACTATCCTTGATATTGACTTTGACCTCAGTTGACTTTGACTGGGGGTGACTTTGACCATGGTTGACTTTGACTTCGGTTGACTTTGACTTTGACTATATCTAATACTCCTTTCAACGATATTCCTTGTAGTCACTTTGGGCTCGGAATATCATTCCTATCTAATCGTATTTATAAACTGAATGTAATTACATATTGTAGGAGGATGTAAAATGAAAGTCGAATTTAATGACATCATCAATCTAATCTAACGGTTGAAATAAAAAATATATATTGTAGAAGGATGTAAAATGAAAGTCGAATTTAATGATATTATCAATCTAATCTAACGGTTGAAATAAAAAAATTAACTAATTTAAAAGACATTATTTCGTCATATAACATTTAAGACCGTCTTTTTTATTGTATATTAATAATCGATACCAAATCAGTTTATTTCAATTTCTTATATAAAAAAATAACTAAAATAAATCCTTTATCGTTCAAGTCAATATAAATCTTCATCATTTCCATTTTTCCCCACCAAACCCCACGCAAAAAAAACCCAACAAAAATGGGAGTAATCAAAGCAGCAATCGGCGACGGCGTATTAACATTCATGTGGGTATTCTGTGCATCAACTCTCGGAGCTTCTACTTCTGTCATCGCTAAATCGATCGGAGTTACAGGGATGACGTCACTCTTGATCACAACTGGACTAATTTTTACACTTTTGCTTGTTTTTGGTGTGATTGGTGATTTGTTAGGTGGGGCTAGTTTTAATCCTACTGGGACTGCTGCTTTTTATGCTGCTGGGCTTGGCCGAGATACTTTGATCTCGGCCGCTGTTAGGTTTCCGGCCCAGGTAATTGATTTAATTTGGGAGTAATTTAGGGTCGGGTTTTATGGAGTGCACTATGGGCGACCGTATAATGCCCAAAAGTTACAAAGGCACTTTTCTTGTATATATATATGTGAAGTGTGTTATGGAGTAATTGTTTTGATTATGATTAATTGTGAATTAATATGTTGTTAGATTGCTTGTGATTCTGGATTTAAATGAGATTGGTAGATTTTGTTGTTGTTTGATGGGGTTTTTAGACATTTTGATTGCGATTAAAGCGGTTTTTGTTTTGTTTTAGCTTCTTTTTGGGTTTATAACTTATTTCGTCGGATTATTTCTCATAAGCCTATTTTTATGGTTTATGAGCTTATTATGACTTGAAACTGAAACTGGAAAATAAGCTTACAAGGTGTCAAATAAGCCGTGAAAGAATGGTGTTATGGAAAATAAGGTGTACTGAATAAGCGTGTAAACTTGGAAATAAGCTAAACAAACACCTTCGTGTTTCTTTTACCTTATTTTCGGGGTTGTTAGCTTATTTGGTCCGGCTTAGTTTTAATTAACCCAGTTTTTTGGCTTATTTGACACCTTGTGAACTTATTTTCTAGCTTTAAGTTAAGTTCATAAGGCAGAAAAAATGGGTTTAGGAGAAATAATCCAACGAAATAAGTTATAAACCCGAAAAGAAGCTAAAACAAAACAAACACCACTTTAAAATAGACAAACTTTTATGTATATTGGTTCGTGTATTCAAACTTGATGACTATGCTACTATTTTAAGTGACAGTATTGTGTTTACGAACCAAAAACCATGTCAAGATTTAAAAAATGATAAGCATAAGTTTGACTCTTGTAGGTCAAAAACAATAGCAACTTTGTTACCAAAAAACATGCTTTGACTTTCCAAGTCAAGATTTGAAACATGGCATGAAATGAATATTTTAACGTTTTGAAAATGATTTTTTATCAGGCACTAGGTGCAGTTGGTGGTGCATTGGCTATAGTTGAATTGATGCCATTAGAGTACAAACACATGCTCGGTGGACCTTCTCTAAAAGTTGACTTGCATACCGGTGCTATTGCTGAAGGGGTGTTGACTTTCATAATATCATTTTTGGTCCTCTTTATCATCCTCAAGGGGCCGAAAAGTTTCCTAGTGAAAAATATGTTGCTTTCGATGTCAATTGTGTCTATGGTTATTACTGGTTCTAGTTATACAGGTCCTTCAATGAATCCCGCCAATGTAAGTACTAATTCACTCCGCTTTATCTTGATTTTCCTTAATATATGATACTTTTTAGTCAGGTGGCAACATAAGGCGAGTTGGGTAATGGGTTAAAACATGTAATTTGCGGTATGGGTCAAAACACGGTAGGTTGGTTTGGGTTGGGTTGACCTGCAACACCTTCTGTCAGTTTTTTTTAAGGGTAATTTAGTCATTTTATGTGGACGAGTGATGAGATCTGTAATGAATCATTGATAGTATGGACTAAACTCGCAAAATGTTTACGTGAAGCACCCAATCCGTGATACCCGGGGGCTGGTACACCACAGGGACCATGGTTGAAATTTACGTCTAAATAATTAGTATGTCAAATAAAATTGCATAACATTTATTATTTCAAAAACATAATTGTTTGGATAAAATGATTTTCGAGGCTTAACTTTTATGCATTAAACATTAATTATATACATTATGCAACTTTCGACTCGTTTGACCCGTTCAACTTCAACCCATTTGGCATATTTAATTTTAAGCTATAAATATAGTATTTGATCATTAAATATGGTTTTCCTTATTATTTTGTGCAGGCGTTTGGTTGGGCGTATGTTAACAATCGACACGATACATGGGACCATTTTTACGTTTACTGGATTTGTCCATTTGTAGGCGCAATATTTGCTGGTTGGGTTTTCCGAGTTTTCTTCTCATTACCTTCAAAGAAGAAGAAGACCGCCTAAAAACCTGACAGGAAATTATCTCTCATTGGTAACAGATTATTGTTCAAGAATTAAAACTTCATTGTAGTCAGACTTATGTAGATATAACGATTTCATCTATTTAAGCATACATATGCTTTATATTTAAAATCTAAATGTTATATGTTCAACTTTTTATATTCTTGCCTTCCTTTCGATATGGAATCGGGTTTTCTTGTATGTGTATGTTTTAATACATTTACTTAACTGATGATTTAATAAAGTTGGTTATCTCCGAAATGACAATAATGCCCTCGTTAGTTAATAATATCGTTATACTTTAAAATTACACTTATTTGCCTATTTACTTAATAACTACAACAAAATAGTGGATCAGAAAATTGTTTCAGAGTGTGGCATTCTTATTCTCCGACGAATGATTGATTTCATATGATCGTATATTCATTTCCGTGTTTTATATTTCAGTTACGGATTCTTTAGGTGATATAAAAGATCATTGATCCCATTTTATATTTGATTCATATCATACAATTGGGACAAAAAACTGGAGAATTCGCGTAAAAAGCCTCCGACCGGTAAGATCCGGTACCGATCATTATCAGCCGCTGACCTTCTCGGATTTCAATCGTCCTCATCACAGGACAAAATGCAGAAACGCACACGCCAACAACAGTATAATGAGTCTTTATCTGATCTTTTCAAGCGCTACCGTGGGGTTATTTTGGTCATTTCAGTCCCACTTATTCTCGTTTGTTTCGTTTTGCTTCTGATGCCACCTTCTCGTTCTCATTCTGATGATGTTTTTCAAAGCCGGAAGTTTTTACCTAATTACTCCAGCCCTGTTCCTTCGTTAAAAACATATGCTGTGATTTTTGATGCCGGGAGTTCGGGGAGTAGAGTTCATGTTTTTTGTTTTGATCAGAATTTGGATCTTATGCACATTGGTAAAGATCTTGAGCTGTTTGTTCAGGTAGTTTTTACGACGATTTTTTCATTGAGTTTTGAAATAGGATGTGTTATGGAAAATTCAGATAATCAGATACTCGGTTTTAACTAAACAAACCGTAGAAGATAATCCTTAAATGTCCTTCTTTTTGACATAAAGAAAAGTCGGACTAATCAAAAGGTTTGAATAATCCCAACTAAGCGGGTGTTTAGGATTGAGTTTTCGAAATAAAATTATGCTAGAAAATAACTGCTTCTTGGAAAAGCATATAATGTGTTAACCTGCTTTTCCCAAACAACTTTTTCCCTCTCAAAGAAAACGCATACGCAGATAAACACTTATTTTCACGAGTTTTACCAAATATTATTTTCTTATAATCTGCATTCTGCAACCGAAATAATCAGGTAATATCTGTGGAAACGCAGTCCCAAATACTCTCTTACTTGACCATAAAATGATAAAAATCAGATTACGTCCATCCAGACACTCAAAAGTGTTTATCTGTGAATTGAAAACGCAGTAATCAGATAATCTGTGAACACAATCCCAGTCACCTAAAACTGATACGTCTTTATTGTAGTTAAAACCAGGTTTGAGTGCATATGCAAAAGACCCTAAAGCTGCTGCAGAGTCTCTACGACCTCTTTTAGAAAAGGCACAAAACGTTGTTCCAAAACATATGCGTAAAACTACACCAGTGAAAGTTGGGGTTAGTCATTTGTAAGCCTTGAATAATTAAATATACCTCGATAGCTTGTTAAATCTTAGGGCTTTTATAAGCTAATTCTGATGTTTGTTTTGTATGCAGGCTACTGCGGGTTTGAGACAATTGGGAAATGACGCGTCTGAGAAAATTTTACAAGCCGTAAATAACAAAATATCACTATGTATATATATTCTTGTTTATATGAATAGAGACGTAATTTTGACATTTGTTGTTTATATAGGTGAAGTATTTTCTTAAGGTTAAGAGCAGCCTCAAGTCGGATAAAAGGTGGGTGACCGTTTTGGATGGTACTCAAGAAGGTGCTTATCAATGGGTAAGCCGCTTTGTTTTTACGCCTTTTGAAATCTATCCGTGCACGTGCATAAAGGATCGAGTTTGCATAGCTTAAACTTTCAATACAAAAATTAATTTACCCTATATGAGAAAAACTCGACCCAAGTTTGTTACCTCGTTACATATTTTCCCTTTTAATAAAACATGTTGCATATATTTACAGGTGACAATAAATTACCTATTAAAAAGATTAGGCAAGAATTACTCGGACACTGTTGGGGTCGTTGATCTGGGTGGGGGGTCCGTGCAAATGGCGTATGCTATCTCAGAAGCAAAAGCTGCAAAAGCTCCAAGGGCATCAAATGAAGACGATACATATGTAAAAGAAATGTTTCTCATGGGAACAAAATATTACCTTTATGTTCACAGGTACGTATTTTTTATGCGGGCGAAATGTTTAATTTGATGTAATATGGTATTTTTATGTGTCAGTTACTTGCATTACGGATTATTGGCTGCTCGAGCCGAGATTCTTGGGGCTTCTAGGGATTCGGAAAGTCCATGTGTCTTGTCTGGCTACGATGGTATGTTATGATGCTTATGTGAAACATTTGCAACATATATCTACCAACAAACTCGAGTATTTATAATAGTATCTTTTGTCCATGTTTTCTCTTAGGAGTTTACTCGTATGGAGAAAAAGATTACAAAGCGCTAGGTCCTTCTTCTGGTGCAAATATGAAAGAGTGTCGGGAAGTAGCACTCAAGGCTCTCAAAGTTAATAAAACAAGTTGCTCACACCACAAATGCACCTTCGGTGGTGTATGGAATGGTGGTGGCGGTGATGGACAAAACACTCTGTTTGTTGCTTCGTTTTTCTACGATAGAGCTGCAGAGGTATTGAATTTGAATTATAAGATATGTTTGAAGAAGTCGAATATCAAATAATGAGTTTTTATGTAGGCTGGTATGATTGATGCAAGTAAACCTATTGCGAAAGTTCACCCAATAGATTTCCAAAAAGCCGCTGAGGGTGTTTGCGTGACTAAACTTGAGGATGCTAAATCCAAATATCGTCATGTGGAATCTTCTAATCTACCCTACTTATGTATGGATCTCGTGTATGAATTCACATTACTTGTGGATGGATTTGGTAAGTTACACCCTCATTATATGTTGATCTCCTTTCTTTCTAATTTAAAATTTGTACGAGAAACATTAGCCCTTTTCTTTTGGAACTAAACGAAGTTCTTAGAAACTGTTTGAATTTGTGTTGGCCAGGTTTGGACCCGTGGCAAGAGATTACACTAGTGAAAAAAGTTGAGTACCAAAATTCACTAGTTGAAGCTGCTTGGCCGTTAGGCAGTGCAATCGAAGCTGTGTCGGCAGCTGCTTAACGACCAATCCATTATGCTTTTTTGGTTATGAATTCATCAGGTTGATAGCAGACGCCGGTTACTACACTAGAAAATATATTTTTGTGATACATTTAAACACAGAGAGATATATTTAACTCTGTATATGTAGGTAAATCAACTCAAAGAAATTATTCATTCACTTGTGCTATTTGAACTTTTCTTAAGATAACTAGCACGGTTCGCTAGTTAGATTTTGAACTTATTGTTTGTTGTTTCTTCAAACCGAGAAAACGAAGGAAGCCCTACGGCGGATAGGCTGTAAAGCTCGTATACAATGGAAGCATATAAGTTAGTTGAAAATACGTCAAACTTTTTGAAAAAAAATAGTTTTACGTCCTCGTAATAAAAGCACCTGGTGAGAATTTAACCTTAGACCACTCGTCTTATAGACTTATTGATGGTTATTCATATAATGTTTACAATGGTTTAATCATGTGAAAATACATTTTCAATGTTGACAAGGAATTGTTAGTAGTTAAATCATAATATGATTAGTCATATAATTTAAAAGGGGTTGATTAATGTGATAAGAATAAAAAAAAAAAAAAAAAATAATAATAAAAGGGAAAACTATTTATAAAATTGAGGATTTGGCTATTGATAACAGCAAACAAAGCAAAAATAAATTTAAATGGTTGATATCAATAGCCTTTTAGGTTTTGTTTGAAAAATAAATATACATCAATTTTTTGTATTTTAATTAATAATTGTAATATATTAATGAAGTATAAGCATTTATATAATGTTAGAGGACTACCCATGTGATATCGCATATTTTATACATATATTTATATGCTATATTTGTTCTTTTATGTATTAAAATTATAATAGATATAGAAACTTCTAGTATTTATGGTTTGTTAACTGATTTCAGGTCTTAACTAAAGTTTCAGTATGGGAATTACGGTTTTTGGGCGAAAAATGGGAAAAACGAGACTTTGGTCGTGTTCCGTTAACAAGTTAGAGGCATGGAGATGAGACGTAAAAGCTGCAACAACACGTGGGTCAAAAACCCCTCTAACGGGCGTCAAAAACAACTCTAACGGGCGTCATCCCGTTTAAAGGCCGTTACACGGGGCTGTAGTTGGGGATGTTTTTAGGGTTACAAATTTCATTCTTGTAACCAACGTTTTTAAGCAGAGATTTTTGGGAGAAGTTTTTAGATACAAATTATCAATTCTAGGTTTCGTTGATCGGATATTTTGGAAATTCAAGCGTGACAATTGAATCCTTAGAACGCTTTTCCATTATACAGATTGGTATTGATACCTGTTTTCATTTCTATTCGAATTAATAAAGACATTTTCTTTCAATATTGATTGTTGCATTTTTATAATTATGACTACCTATATTTCCTTTCATTTACTTGAATGATGTGATCGGATATGTAGGTTGTTAGTTAATAATGTAGATGTGGAATTTGATTGTATGTTTAACCAGAAAACCTTATGTAATTAAGCTTTAAAACATTATCAAATCTTTTTATATAATCCGCGTCAGTAAGTGTGTCTAGTGACAACACACCTCATAGGTATCTGAGAGGAATCTATGTAACCTATTAAACGTTTTATGAATATGATTAATCGGTCTTTAATTAATCTGAAGACATTAGTATTCGAGAGGAACTAGTGTTAAAGGAATTTGGTAATTAAGCTTAATTGTGTAGGTCAATATCTAGTTTATGAGAAAATCGGACTAAGTAATTGAGAGACTATTCGAGAGGAAGTATTATAAGGTTAAATCATATAATCGGCTTAGATACTTGATGCTTGGTTGTCAAATGTAGAAGTTACACACGAGAGTGGTAATAATATATTAGATGATTAAAGTTTTAATGGGAAACTAGAGTTAAAGTTAAATACCTACTAAGTAATTCAACATGGTAAGTTATTAATTAACAACCGTAGTATCTGTGAACTAATCCAATTAAATGACCTTTTAATTATTTGAATTCAAACAACAAAATTCTTTTTGATTCTTACGAATCCGCTGTGTTGAGCAACTTGAGTAGTTTAAGTAACGTGACAACTCGGTCACAAAAACCCACTTTTCAGTGTCATACATTCTTTACTTAATTTTAATATACAATTAATGAGAATGAACCTGACTTATTTGAGCTATACTATGCATGATTAGGTACACTACCTAAATGTGTGTAGTCGAGTGTTAGGGTATTTCGTGTTTCAAAAATTAAACTTTGCGTTCTCAAGGCCGTTGTGGCCCTCGACAACCATTTTTCCATACCTCCGCAAGTTGTGTTAGATGAGTTGTGAGTTTCAAGTTGTTGTGAGCATGCATCATTTTCATTTTTAAGTGAGATCAATTTTTACCTACACACCCATCTACATAAAAAGTGGATTTTCTTTTTAAGTTGTGTGAGTTATTATTTTAAATTTTAAGTTGTGTTATTCATAACTGAGTTGTGATAGTTGAACGTTGACATGACACTGAGAACGTAAATAACTCGAGTAATCATTATACTTAATGCTTTTATTAATCACAAAATTTTGATTATCAAAAGAGTAAAGTACACAAATTGCAATATTGTTTCATTCAAACATATTTAGTCAATTGTACTTTATTTCAATACGTACAATAAAAAATGAAAAATGAAGAATATACCAATTTACACTAGCACAAATTTCGCCATATGGTACGTTTAAGCAATGTGACACAAGAGTTTTGAAACTTTACTCCACAATTTCGACCAATCATATTGCTACACTCTTCTAATCTTTTGCTTCTTACGAATCATCATTCCTTCAATCATTGTCTAAATATATTCCTACCGTCATTATCGTAATCTTTTTTTGGAATAATAATTGGTATACCTTACTATTCTAATCTAATCTAATCTATCTATACTTCTTTATCTATCTATCTATCGATCGATACTTATAATAATCTATACTTATATTAAAAGAGTAATATTTTGGTTATTCTTTTGACACTTGACAGTCTATATGCTTGACATACGAACATCCTTTTGTGAATTTCCATTTCGATTAATATCATGCGTTTTATTAAGCAACTATCTTAGTTAACATTGTGACCTTTCAAAAAATCAAATAACATCCATAATCAATAATAGTCAAAGGAAAATAAAAATGTGATTAAAAAGTGAATGTCGTTACTCATTAATCTAATTTGAATTCAATTTTTTATTATCTTAAAATTTCTATTAGGTTTCAAACATGTTTTGAATTTGTGATCAACATATCCTTATTCTTCTTTATCTATTGGGAAAGTGTTTCAATATGATATAGATGATAGTAATTCCTCCCAATTTTAGATTTTGTTAGATTTTAATGTTTATTGTAACAAAAGGGAAAACAATTTTGTCCTAAGTTCGTCACAGGATGTTCGAGCAATTGGCGGTGCATTTTATGTTGTCTTCGTGTTCTTTTTCGTCCTCTATGTTATCGTATTAAAGAGTTGGCTGTTTTTTTATGTCAATTGTGTTGATACGTGTTCTCGATTCGGGTCATATATTAATTTCAATATATCCTAGCTACACTTGTATTAGTATTTGACTGTGAAACTTCCTTTGTCAAATGACCAACCACACAAATCATGTCATTTGTATTCAATATGAAGTAATAATGCATATGGATTTCCTATTGTCCATATTAATGTTGGAAGTACTGTTTATATGTATGCTTTTAAAACGTTACTTATATATTCACATAAACGATTCAAGTGGTTGCATTCATTTAAAACTTGGAAGAAGTTCAACCTATTCAATAACTTAGAGTGTGTTTGGTTGAGTGGGTTGAAAATGAAGGAATGTGATTGATATCCATTAAAGTCATTTGATTAATAGATTTGGAACCAAAATATGGTATTCCAACCTTTAGATTCAAACCCATCTACCGAGATGGGTTTCATAATTCATTTTCCACCCCCATTCAACTAGGGGTGTCAATTTCGGGTTTGACCTAAAACCGATACGGGTTTGTATCCGGACTGGTTTGGGTCAAACATATCTAAACCGGTTTGGTTTGGGTCGGTTTTTCAAGCTTGAGAGTAAAACCCGGTCAAACCGGTTTCATACCGGTTCGGTTCCAAAAACCGGTTAAAAACTGGTTTTGACTATTTAATAAAAAAAAAGCTTAACTTGCAAAAACACGTTAAAATTAGACTTTTTAAATTCTTTTTGGCACACATCATACATAAACGTTGTATTCTACTAAAAAAGTTTGAAACACATTTTCAAAGCTTAATATTTCGCACATTATTAAACAAAATGTGCGAAAAAGTACTATTTTTTATTAGAAATGTAACTAATAACATTGGAAAAAAAAGAGTAACTTGCAAAAACACTTTAAAATTCGACTTTTTAAAAAAATTCTTGGCACACATCATACATAAACATTGTATTTTACTAAAAAAGCTTGAAACACATTTTCAAAGCTTAATATTTCGACAATTATTAAACAAAATGTGTGAAAAAAGTACTATTTTTATTAGAAATGTAACTAATAACATTGGAAATTTGAAATTGATTTCTTCATTCTTAATCTTCGTCTACTTGAATAAAGTTATCTTGAACGGGAACTTGTTCATCTTCGGAGCTAGATGCTCGGGTAGCTTCATCGAGAGCGATTTCTTCATCGGAAAGTGATATTGCAACTCCTTCTTCCACCTCGATATCGAGTACTTCGCCTTCAAGATTATGGTGGTCTTGTGTACGTTCGGCCGCGTCTAAGTAATCCTTCAAGCAAATGCACATCCCCAATGCCGCCGGTGTGAGTCTTTTTCTTCGTAAAGATAATACCCTGCCACTAAGAGAAAAAGCGGATTCCGAAGCTACCGAAGAAGCTTGGACGGTTAGTAGATCTTTGGCCATGGTGGATAGAACGGGAAATTGAGATTCCCCTGCTCTCCACCAAGCCAAAACCTCAAAGTTGGATAATTCTTCAACTCCCATAGTGGCTAAAAAATCGGTTCCCGTATACCTCACATATTCGGAATTAGTTTGGTCACCCCCATCCCCCTAGCACGTTTAATGTTTTCTCGTCTTAAATTGTTAAACAAGTCAATTTTCGGGTCCGCGCTAGTATAGTTTTCATAGGTCGACGCCATAAAAGAACTTGATTCACCCACATTTGATGTTCTATACTTGTTAAAATAAACCCCAAATAACCCTTTAAAAGAATTATCAAATTCGACTATGGCGTTCTCGGCATATAATGGGTCAACAACGAGATTCAATTTTTCAAGATTTTTCTTATATTGTATTCCACCCCAATTTTGTTCAAACACGGGTTTAGTGCGGCGGAAACGGTAATTAAAGGTGACAATTTAGAAAAATATTTTCTCATTTTTTCTTTCATGGGGGCTACCATTAGCTTATACAAATCACTTTTAAATTCATAATCGTCTAACTTTATAGCCATAAAATTGATTTGTTTAAGGACTAAATGACTCGTGGGATAATAAACACCCGATAATAAAGTTGTTGCGGTTTTAAAAACTTTGAGCAATTGACTTATTTTACGAATAATTTTCCAATTTTCAAGCGGAAATGGTGTAATACCCCGATGTCTAACCACTAACTCGCCATGATAATAAGTTAAAGTACTTTGTTGTCTTAAACCACATACAAACATATTGTAAGTCGAATTCCATCTTGTGGGAACATCCCAATTAGGTGCCAAAAAGACGGAATTCGTTTCCTTACAAACTTTCATATATACCTTGTATCTACTTTTGTGGTTTGAAAATATATCGCCTAACATTTTTCTATAAGACATTATGACGTCTTTTACTTCGGTGACTTCTAGTCCGGCTAGCACAACCAAATTAATAATGTGTGCAACGCATCGACCATGATAAAATTCACCGTTCATTGGTGGTTTGTATATTAGTTTTAGTTTACCCATCGCGTTTGTATTATTACTCGCATTATCAAATGCAATTGAAAACACTTTTTCTTCCAAATTCTACCTTTGTAAAACATCCCTTAACATATGAAATAAGTTTTGACCCGAGTGAGGATAAGGAAATGAGTCAAAAGCAATAACCCTCTTCATCATTTGCCACGATTCGGGATCACACCAATGTGCGGTAACGCAAAGGTATGAATCGAGCAAATTATGAGGAGCCGACCAAACATCGGTTATTAAGTTTACATTTGTATTTAAAGTTTCAAAACCTTTTATTACCATTATTTTAGCTTTTTCCAAATTTTTAAACAATCACTTCTAAGAGTATTACGACTTACATAAGTATATCGCGGTTGGAGGCACTTTTGAACCACCCTAGTGAAACGAGGGTTGTCGAAGTGATTGAATGGCAAGGCGGATTGAATCACATAACCCCCAAACTCTTGACGCATCCGCTCCACCGAATAAACAAAAATACTCTCGTCTTGACCCATTGATGATTGACCCGATTCCGGTGCTTTATTGAGAACTTTGCAATGCTTCTCGGTGTGATTCCTCAACGTCGAGTTGGATTCTTGTTTCAAAAAATGGTCGCTATGATTACAATGCGCCATCTTTTCGCCATCAGACAATCTCACCAATCGGTAATGTTGCCAAACGTTACGGTTTCGGGTTGTTTCGAGAACCTCTACGATCGTTCTTTCGCTTGTGGAACCACAACCGGTGGAAGCGGAAGAGCTTTGAGTTTCCATTTGATTGTTGATGATTTTTTGAGAATTTTTCTAACGTTTTTCGAACGTATTTTTTGCGTTTTTAGAGCTTTGAGAGAGTTAGAAATGTGTGTTTAATCCCAAACTCAACCACATATTTATAGTAAATTTGGAATGACAAAATGGTAAAAAAAACCAAAAAAAAAACAGGCAAATTTGACTCGCAACGGTCAAATAACGGTCTTCTAACGGCTATGTTGACTTTCCAACGGCTAGGTTGACTAACCGGTTTCAAACCGGTTTTTTTAACCGGGTTCCCAAACCGATTTGGGAATACCCGGTTCCAAACCGGTCCATTGCTTAAAAATCCAAATCGGTTCCAAACCGGCGGTTTGGGTCAAAATCAAACCGGTTTCGATTTTCAATTTTTTTTTCGATTTCGGTTTTTTTCAACACGACTACATTCAACACCCATTTCTATAGTAATTTCATAGAATGAACAAACACTACCTTACCTAATATATAAATCAAATTAAATATATAATAAATTAACGGGTAAAGATACCACCTCTACTTGGCGATTATTTGGCTCTTCCTTTCTTAAATAATCATCTTACCCATGTCAAGATTACCCATGTCAAGACTAAACTATGTGGTGGACAGGTCTCAATGATTTAAATTGAGGGATATCCGAAAAATATCGTATTATAACATGTATGGTTTATGTAATTTTTTTTTTGGTAAGATTTATACCTTCCGTATAATTTGGATTCAGTTGTGGAGCAAAGTTCACATTTTCATGTCTATCCATCATTCGTATTCCTCTTATAGTTATTTTTGTTAAAGGTGTCCGTGTAACACATGACAAATGATCTCCAGCCTAGCTGGTTGTGATGCACCGGGTTTTATACTCATGTGGGCTGAGGTCGTGGGTTCGACCCCTGTGGTCGTCGCAATAGCGTAATTTAACCCATGCCTCTTAAGGCACGCATGACGAATTTTCCCCTGGAGACCCCCGTGGGGGGCTGGGTTTGCCCGCTTTGCGGAGCTCGAACCTGGGGTGCTCGTTGAAATATTACGAGTAGGCTCCGATGTACATTCATTTGCCGTTTCCAAAAAAAAAACACATGGAGCAATAAACTAGTCTATTTAATATGACATAGTATGATAATAATACTTTCTTTTCTCCCGTATTAATGTTTTTGGTGTATACGATGCAATTTGATGTTTTATCTTAGATAACGCAAGGTCGGATTTTCGAGTGTATACTATAAGCGAACGTATATGACTCGGTGTTTGTATGGTTCTTTTTTTTATATACATATATAAATTCCATCTTGTCTTGCTTTCTATTATATAATATTATATAATTATATTATTTAATTTCGCTTATATATTACGGAGTAATGAGAAAAGTGGTATTAGGGGATTGATAGTATTAGTAGGGAATGACTCATACACATAGCCCATTAACCCCCTAAACACATAACCTGACTTACAAAAGCTTGCCTGCTATCTCCTAGCTCCGGCCCTTAGGCTCCGGCGTCCGGACACAAGGCTCCGGCGTCCGGACACAAGGCTCCGGCGTCCGGACACTTGGCCCCAGCATCCGGACATTTCGTCCCGGCGTCCGGACACAAGGCTCCGGCGTCCGGACACTTGGCCCTTGGCCCCGTGTCCGGGAGATTTGGCCCCGGCACCCGGGATTCGGCCCCGTGTCCGGGAGATAGGCCCCGTGTCCGGAGTTTGGCCCCGACGCCCGGGAGCTAGGCCCCGTGTCCGAGAGATTTGGCCCCGGCACCCGGCCCCGTGTCCGGGTAAAATGGCCCCGGCACCAGGCCCCGTGTCCGGGTAAAATGGCCCCGGCACCCGGCCCCGTGTCCGGGTAAAATGGCCCCGGCACCAGGCCCCGTGTCCGGGTAAAATGGCCCCGGCACCAGGCCCCGTGTCCTGGTAAAATGGCCCCGTGTCCGGGAATTTGGCCCCGGCACCCGAGCCTTGGCCCCGTGTCCGGGAATCCGGCCCCGTGTCCGGGAGTTTAGCCCCGGCACCCTAGCCTTGGCCCCGTGTCCGACATTTAGGCCCCGACACCCGGCACTTAGCCCCACGTCCGGGAATCCGACTCCGTGTCCGGGAATTTGGCCCCGTGTCCGGTAGCTTGGCCCCAGCGTCCGGCGCCTGTGGCCCGACGTCCGGCACCCGTGGCCCGGTGTCCGGCACTCGTATCCCGGCGTCCGACACTCGTGGTCCGATGTCCGGCACCTTGGTAGCACTTACGCCTAGGCTGTCACTCATGCTTTTGGCCCGGCACTCCAGAGCCAATACTTATACCTTGTATCTAATAAGTACCGTATTCCTCCAAACCAACACTAATGCCTTGGGATTCATCTCATAGTATCATACTCCTGACATCCTACCAGTCAGACACTCAAGCCTAATCCTTGAGTGTAACCGTCAAAGCATTAATAAGGTTATATAATCCGTTGGAATCCTATTGATGAGTCATAAATGGTCATCATGGTCATACGTTGTTGATACCTGGTAGTGTTGGGTATAAATACTCCACACTTCAGGTTTTGGAGGCCATCTTCTCTACTCTCATACTTGCACACAGTATCTCTTGACCGGAATACCTATACACTTCCCGCAGTAAACATATTCCGATCATCTTTCTCCAACCAGCCACTTGACCACCTTAGGCTCGCCAAGAGTTTGATAGGTTCGCACTGCTAAGCAGGAGGTCAAGGGGTTGAATCCCAAATATCCAAGTTACCGAGCCTGTCAATCATTGCTCTAACAGGGATCGTGTTTAGTTTAATACGAGCATCCATGTTCTTAAATCCGGGAACTAAGTTTATGGATTATCATTAAGATCTAAAGTCTTTTTAGAAAACAATCATTGTATTTACTAAAAGTGAAAGATAAGATATTCAATATTTTTAGCAACTTTTCATTTGTTTTCGTATAAAAAAAATAAACACAAATGTTATAGTTTTATTGTGTCACACGTTTATAAGTTGTAGTTATTTAGTTTACATTTATTTTCTATGTGCGTTTATAGTTTTCGTAAAAACAAGTAATGTTGATGATAACGTTTCTAGATATTTTTCCTTAATAATTTAGCTTAGGTTGGTTACTTGGTTATACAGGTTAACAAATATCGACTTCTGATTAGGAAATAAAAATATTACATATGACCTAAACCTTAAATCATAAATTCTAAACCCTAACCACAATGGTGGTGTCTTAGTGATGAAAAATTTGGTTTTTAAATATAAAATACCTTGAGGTGTCAAGTTCGAATTCTAAGAGTAAAAACATAAACTCCCTTGTTGCTAGGGAGATTCACCTGCGATGACTCTGAGCTACCCACAAAACGGATGGTCGTTCTGGGATTATTCTGTTTTCAAAACGAGTCGGATACCTAAATTAATCTAAATAAAATAAAATAAAATAATACCCTAAACCCTATCAAAAATCAAATGTCTTTTCTCTACTTTGATCAACTAAAGAATTAAAAACATTTTGTACGTATTCTTATCTCAATATCTTTGTTACTCACTTGTTCTTTCTAATATCCGTTTGATTTTGTCATTCTTAATTATTTTAGGATAATATTAACGACAGCTCATACATATATCTTTAAAAAAAATTTACCTACTTTAATATTTTTCACATTAATAAAAATCTACTCTAGTATTTTCGAAATCTAACTTTATAATAAAATGTATATAAAAACTTTGTAATAATAGCTCATAGATTTGTTAATAGCATAATTGTTTCATTTTCTATCTTTGTAATAATACCTAAGACTATCCGGTGTGGGGCTTTATTCTACCCAATCACGCCGCCATGTCATCAAATAACGCCCCATAACGCCCTGTTACCACACCGTCGGGGGCGTTATCGGCGATTTTCAGGCCAAGGCGTGAGCAGAAACACGCCGTGAGGGGGGAGAAAAAGGCAACAACGGTCGAAAAAAAAGCAACGGTAGGAAGGCAACGGCTAATTTAAACCAAAACCAAAACCAAAACAATCCTCTATAAAAACCAACTCATTTTTATAAAAATAACCACAAACAATCTCTCTTTCTCTCTCAATTTTTATAACATTATCTCCATTTTTATACATTCTCTCAAATGGATCCCAACAACAACAACAATCAAAACAACCCCAACCAATGGAACCAATGGTTCAACCCTAACCCCAACCAATATCAAAACCCAAACCAATATCCACAATTTCAAAACCCCAACCAATATCAAAACCCCAACCAATATCAACACCCAAACCAATTTCAAAACTTTAACCAACTTCCAAACCCTAACCAATTTCCCCAATTTTACCAACAAACTCCACCACCACAACAACCATCCCAAGACCCGCTATACCAAGGCGGGTCGTTCCAACAATTGCTTAACCTCCGCAATTTTCCGCAAGTGCCTCCATTTGACGTTGACCGTAACCAAGGCGATTCTGAAGACGATGACGTTGTTCCGAAAACTCAACCGGAAAGTATGCCGACCCGTGGGAAGAGGAAACATAAGAAGAAAGAAACCGAATCCCAAAGAGGCAAAACCGAAAAGAAGAGGTGGACCGAACGGGAGGAGGTCGCACTTGCTTCAGCATGGTCGTCGACATCCGAGGACCCCATTTTGGGAAATGATCAACATTCACCACTTTACTGGGATAGTGTTCGTGAAAAATTCTTCGCCAAGATGCTTAAAGATGATCCCTCTTACTTTCGTACCAACGACATGATTTCGAGCAAGTGGACCGACTTACGAAGAAAGGTCAAAAAATTCAACGGGATAATGCGACAAGCCCAACAAACTAGACCAAGCGGTCATAGTGATCAACAAGTGGTCCAACATGCTATGGATATATACCGCACCAAAATGCAAGCGGGTTTCCAACATTACGCGTGTTGGGAAATATTGAGAAGAAGCCCGATTTGTCAAAATGTCCCAACATTTGGAGGGTCCTCAAAAGCGCGGAGAACATCGGAGTCTAGTAACCCCTCCACTCCCGCCACTCCCGCCACTCCGGTATCGCCTTTTGCTGGAATCGATCTAAACGATGATGATGATGATCTTCACTTGGAGGAAGAGCTTCCAAGACCGATTGGTAGAGATCAAGCAAAGACAAAAGCGCGCAAAGGAAAGGGCAAAGCCGCTGCTTCTTCTTCGGAGGCCGAAGAATCACTCAAGTATATTGGGAAAAAGTTCGGGGAATTTACTGAAACTGCTCAAGAAAAAATGCGAGCAAAAGCGTTAAAGACGATCATGCAGGACACCAGTAATCTCGGGGAGCCTTACAAAACAATAGCGGAAGAAGAAAAGAAAAGGCTTATCGAGAAATTTTTTCCTCAATATATGTAGTATTTTTTTTATTGTAGTATGTTTTTTTTTTTTAATAAATTGTAGTATTTTTTTTTTAAATAAATTGTAGTGTGTTTTTTTTTTATTTTTAATAAAAATACAACTTTTTAAATAAAATTATATAATAAAATAACAAAATAAACTCAATCACTCCACATCATCATCACTTACACACAACCACACCACCAATTTTTATCACTCCACATCATCACACTCTCTTTTCTACAAATCACACTCTCTTTCCTACAAATCACCTCTATCACTCCACATCATCACTCCAAATCACTTACCACACCGCATAGTCTAAATTAAACATAAATTTATCTTTGTTGCATCCTTTTCGGTTAGTACTTTTTATCTTCTACGTCTTTTCTATCCCAATCTTTTTAAAAGACATATTACCTCATTGGAAAACATGTAGATGATTTTATCTTTAGGTCGATGTTTAAGTTTATATATATCATTTACCATCACAAATTAATTTGACATTTGTGTCGCCCATAAGCAAGTATAAATTCCATTATGTTGTAAAACGCGTCTTTTAAATCATTGTATTAGGGCATGATAGTTTCGAAACTAACAACATACTTACTCCTTTATGTTGTAATTTATCTTTGCCATATTCGACTAAACTTCAACAAAAATATTACTTCATAAGATAACTAATATTATAGATTATCCTTAACTAGTTGGACATGAGTAATATTTCCGAAACAGATTAAACTTGTAACCCTAGATCGATAATGGAAATATGGAATTTGAGCCAAACCACCAAAGGTTGTTTGCCAACTTAAAGATCAACATGCTCCTTGTGAGCCATATGCTTGAACCACACCACTATCGTGAAATGGGGGTGGGTGGTATTAAACCAAGGTTCACGCCAACGGTTCAATATCGTAAGTCCAATTAAGTTAGATTCATAAGTTTAATGAGGTACACTCTAAACTCAGTTAACAGTATATAGAGAGATTAAGTCATTGTTATAATTTATAAATAAGTAATATTTAGTTTTTGCTTTCGACCTGAGGTTGCGGACACCAATTTTAGTAAATCTACATAAATATGATCGCCAACTTAATCAATTTGTTTCGCAACCGAATAAAATATATTGTATTACTATCATTGACACCTTCTTATCACTAAAAACCTACCCAAAACTGAAGCGATTGTATGTTCTTTGAGCTTCATTGTTTGTCATGAACCAAACTTGTTTATGTATGCACTATGCAATGCCATGAAAGATGAAAAGTTCAAGAACATAATTATATACCCAATAAAACCAAAAACAAACTTTACATAGAGTTTATTTTGTTTTGCTCAAACAACTGTCTATAATAAATTAATCAAGAAATTAAAAAGAAATGCACTCACTATTTACCCGCTCCTATAGACAAAAACAATCAAATGAAGTTTAGATATGTAGATATGTTATGAACAAAATGTATATAGTTTTCTGGTTACTTAGTATTCTAATAGAGAATCCAACTCTGAAAACGTAGATGGACCCACATCATCGTCTGGATCATAATCCCTCGTTCTCGAAACATGTGTCGATAACATAGATGAAGATGATGTCGCACTATCCTGTGTTACATTGAACTTGTTGGATTGACTAGTTGAAGGAATGTATTGTTCCACCTTGCATTGGGCAATACCATTCTCGTTCTCTCTTATAAGGCTCATCTGTGACCAATGAAGGGTTGATTCGGATGCAAGATAGGGTAGATTCTTACCAATGTTTCGGTTTTCAATCATAAATGGATTAGCTTCGTAAGGGTTGGTGTCAAAGTTGTAACTGTAAGAAGAAACAAGGGTATTTTTGTAATCATCTTGAAATATTTCCGGTTGGCCATTAGGGAAGTAGGAAGGGCCAGTAGCAAAACCCGGGTCAGGATTTACTGCCGAATGATTCACTAATGGAGGTAATGATGGTGGCTCCAAAAGCTCCTTGACAAAAGAGTTCAATCCGTAATCCATAACCGGGCTTTGTTGGTCTCCGGTGTTCTTATGAAAAACACGACATACTACCCATTCGTCCTGTGTGACATCAAATATATATGAATACGACACAAAACAGTTTAGAAAAATTATTGAGATAAAGCTAAAAGAAACTTGGGTTACTCACAAAATGTTAGCTCATTGTGTCGTCGTGTATTTAATAATGTGATGATTTGAAACATGCATTTTAGTTGAGAGAATTACGTATTGGAATACTATTTTATTGCTTACGACACAAGTTATAAATATGCTATGCTTGTTTTCCTCAAGATTTGTTTCTAGTATAAATGCATATTCATTAGACGTATAACGTATTCGACATCTAATCGTGTCTTTGAATATATGCATATTAATTTCTATGTAACAATTTTGAACCTTCAAGTTTCGCTATTCTAAAAACCAAAATCTTATAAGGTATAAAGTCCAAAATGATAAAATTACAAGAAAAGAAAGAGATACTTGACTAATAACCAATCTATAAAAAAAAAAATTAATAAAAAAGGTAATAGTGTTTATCCTTGTAAAATCGTAGGAAAACTAACATGTAAGTAGAAGTGAGAAATTTATGGTTGTTTAATTTGTACCTCGGATGGTGTAGACATGTTATAATATGAGAATTTGCCTTCAAGTCTAAATTCATGCATCACCCAATTTGTCTTCTCCCCTTTTGGAGCTCTTCCTTTATAGAAAACTAGTGTTTTCTTCATCCCTACCAACTTCCCAACGGGCCGGAAAATCTCCTTATCTTTTCCGGTAGCTTTCCAGTAACCAGATTCAGTTGCTCGATTGGTTCTCATCCCCGTTGGATACTTCCGGTCTCTTTGACAAAAGAAGAACCATTCCTTCTCTCCCATCTTAGCTTTCTCTATATAAATTTAAAACCATATTAGATTTGAGAGAAAAATGGTGTAATTTCATGAAATACGGAGTAATAATTAAGCTACGTGTTTGCTAATGTTTATTAAAACTGATTATCTGTTTATTTCGTTTTGATTCCACCTATAGAAATTTATAAGAGTATTTGAGATTGCTTATTCAAACCGTTTATCTAGTTTTATTTTGAGATAAACAGTTTCGTATTCAAAACTACCTATTTAGCTCATAAATAATTATATGATCAATATTTTTAAATACCCTGAAAACTGTTTATCTATAATATCAAAACGTATAAACATATAAACAGTTTGAATAAACGACCACAAACACTTAGAAATGTAAGATATATTACTAGGTAAATCCCAAGGTTCGGATTTGTTGAGGTCAGCTTCTCCTATAGCCGTGGCCGTAAAGGTCCGGTTGAGAACTTTAGGTGTAAGATAATGAGTAACAATCTCTTCATCAGTTGGATGAAATCTAAATCCGGGAGGAAGACCAATCATAGTATCGTCTCCTTCAATTTCGTTTACCACCATTTGTGATCTTTCCATGTATTGTTTACTATCAGAATTACTAGACCCCATTCCGCTTTCGATCTAAGAAAAGAACAAGAAGCAATATGAATATCCAAAAGAGTGGATATTGGTTTAAAAGAAAGAAAATTAAGGGAAGAAAGTGTTAAATATAGACGCGTAGATGGAAAGATGCTTGTCTTGCAAGACTCATGCTGTAGTATCAAATTGTCAATATTCCTATCCTTAAACAAACTTTATAACTAAATAAAATATCACCAATAGTTAATTAAAGTGTGAATATGTCCCAAAACAATCAAATTTGTTTTGGATTATCCAAAAAAGTATATGTTTTTAACATAATAATTATTGCTATGAACTAGTTTATATTATCCCAAGACTTCTAACTTAAGACATGCGAGTTGTCTATTAACGAAGAGGTTGTAAGTAATATTTGTTTGCCTTCTAAAAAATTATATTGTAAAATAAACTTTTTGATTGAAATGGTTTAGTTTATGGATTATGTTAATAATGAAAAAACTGAATTATAATTAGTGAATGATGTTAAGTCCCCACAAGTGGTCGCGATGGCAATTGATCGATATTTGGATAAACGTTTATCAACTGTAAGAGGTCTAATTAGATGAAAAAAGTTAATATAAATAATACTTAATGAAAAATTAAATGGCTAAAGGTTGGACACATTGTTAATATGTGACAACCGCAAATTTTATAGTACTAATTCCGAGTTTAACTTCTATTATTCTTCATTATTTCATTTTGACCCATTTTATTATTTCGATATTTCGATTATTTACACTTGCGTTCGTGTCGGATTACGTTTACTATCATTTGTTTTATGTCCTTTGCGACTAAAACGTTTATTTAACTAAGTGCCTAACAATTTTAAGTATTCTCGTAGGTTAATATTGGTATTTTAAAGCCTTCGTCTTTTCGAGAAATTAAAGTTTAAAAAGTTACAAAATCTACCCTCAAACTAAAAATCTATTACAAGGTTAGTCCTTTAACGGAATCTGTTACAAATTCAGTCCTTTTAATGGACAAGTTAATGGACCAATTAAGTCCAAGAATGCTGCAACATTCCCTTAGAATGCGACGCATTCTGGAGCATTTCAGATCAAGCCAAAAACGGTGTGGTTGCTTTATTGGAACCCCAACTCACATGCAACCATGTGATTTCTGCACAAAACTTGCTCTATTTGGTATGGATAAGTAAATTATGGATCCTTGACCATTTCAACTCATCTCTCATCCCAATTTTGATCCTTAAACCAAATTCAACCCATTTGGTCAAACTTGTGTCTCTCTCTAGAACTCAAACTCTCTCAAGTTCCTTTCATTTCCAGGAACTTTTAGAGAAACAAATCACATTCCAAAGTGATCTTTGAGTAAGAGAAAGACCATTTGAAGATTTCATTTGAGTTCCTTCATATTCCGGTAAGTAACTTTCATCAAGAACTCCTTATTTGACTTTTTGTGTCAACTTCTTATTTGACACAAAGTAAATACTAACATCTCTTGTGTTCTTGCAAGGAGCTTTTTTCAACCAAAGCTCACTTTCACCTTGTTCTTTAGTTGGAGGAAATTCTTCCACTTTAAGAAATTCGGTAAGTAAAATCCTTGTAAACTATTTCCTTTCATTTTTGTTCTCCTTAAAAGTCCGTTTCTAACATTTCATATTTCTTGCCTAAATGGAGCCTTTTCTCCATACCTTGCTTGGAAAACTCTTCCGGCTCATCTTGGAGTTCAAGAGTTTATTCCGGCGAAACTTGGTAAGCAAATTCCTTTCCTAAACGTTTTCTTTCATTTTCTACCTAATAAACCATAAATAAACGGTTTTCTTTTTCTTTCTTCTTATTGGAGTTTCTTATCCTCCACTCTCACTTAAAAGTCTTTTCCGGCGAAGTCCTTGAGCATTCTTGCCATTTCAAAGACTTTTCGGTAAAAATTACCTTTTTACCCTTCCTTGCTCTTTTCTTTTATTTTCTATTTGACACCTTAAAACTATCTTAAAAACATGTCAATATGATTAAAATGATTTATAACACTAAATATCTAAAAGTTGTTTAAAAACTTAATAATGTTGGGAAAATCAACGATTTAACCCAAGTTAATAAATCTGTTTATTAAAGTCTTAGACTCTGAGTCTGAGTGAAAATGAGTCTGAGTGACTCTGAGTCTGAGTGACTGAAAGCGACTAAGGCATTATGGAGCTGACTACTCAGCTTCATAATGAAACGTATTGCTTTATATTAGGTATGTTTGTTAGATGAAATCTTCTATCCTTTTAGAAGATATACTAGGATTCGTACTTATCAAGCTCACTATTATTGTGTATAAATAAAGAGCTTGAACTTTGTAATCGATGTACCTTTTGAATCAAGATAACCGTGTGTTATTTTAGTTGTTTCGTTATTATAATTCCGCTATAATAAACTAAGAAACCGAGCACTTAATCGATTCGTAACAATTAACATCTAAATACTTATTTGTAATTGATTAGCTAGTGTTTGAGATCTTATTGAGACCTAACAACTGGTATCAGAGCAAATAAGATTTAAATTTTAATAAATTTACCAATCTTAAACGATCAATACTTAAAATCTCAAATACAATGTCATCATCTTCATCCAACACACCTGCTATGGCTGGAAAAGGTATTCCTATTTTCAGTGGTCACAACTTTGCTCAGTGGAAACTTAAAGCTGAGTGGCATTTGTCCGGAATTCATGAAGAAATGATGAGGACTGTAACGGAAGGACCAATAATTCCAGGAAAGCACATTGATGAGGTCAAGGAAGGAGACAAAGTTGTCCAACGTGCAAGGTGGGTTCAAACTCCTAAATCACAGTGGACAGATGTTGATAAGCTTCTCTTCAATCTAGATCCAAGAGCAAGAAGCATTCTAGGTAATGCTGTTTCTGAACAAATATTCTCCAAGATAGCTGGATGCAGATCCGCCAAAGAAATATGGGATACTTTAATTGTATCTTATGAAGGAGTCCCGATTGTAAGAGAACAAAGGTTAAATAGTCTGATTAGGAATTATGAAAATTTCTATGTAAAAGACAAAGAAACCTTAGCTGACGTGCATACAAGGTTCCAAGTACTGTTGAATGACCTATCTGCTCTAGGAATGATGAAAGAAGATGATGAAATCTGCAAAAAGTTTGTTGACATCCTGCCCAACAAATTTGAATCTGTTATTACATCTCTTGTGGTTAGTGAAAAACTGTCCACTTACAAGCTGCCTGGTCTCTTCGGATTGTTGTTGAACTTTGAAGAAGCTCAAGAGAGGAAAAAGATAAACACAAGAAGGACCACAAGAGATCCAGAAGCTGCATTAGTTGCTACCAGCAAAAGGAATAAAGAAATTTATTCTAAAGCTCTCATCTGAGTCTGAGTCACACTCAGACTCAGAATCAGATGATGAAACTGAGGTCAAAAAGCTGAAAAGTCAGCTTGCTCTGTTAACTATGAAACTTGAACAGAAGACAGGCTACAAAGGAAAGAAACCTTTCGATCTGAAGAAGGTGAAATGCTTTAAATGCAATGAATATGGTCACATGGCTGCTGACTGTAAAGTAAAGAATGCTCAGACTGAACACATGGACGAGGTTGCTGAGAGGTCCCAAAGATACCGACAGAAGTATCTTAAATACAAGAAAGGCAACAGTTCAAGCACACAAAAGCCTCAAACTGAGCAAAAGACATTCTTTGTTGAAGAATGGCTAGATGAGGAACTGTCTTCTGATGAGGATGAGGAAGTGGTGGATAAATGCTTAATGGCGTTCACAGAAGAAGTGACTGAAGCTGAGAGATCTGCCTCTCAGTTCGAGAAGGATCTGAAGGAAGCTGAGAGACTGAGTTGTAACTCAGACTGGAACAAATCAAAGCTTTATAAGGTACACAATTTTGACACTTATACAAATGAACAAAAACTTCAAATGTTTGAGTATATCTTTGTTGATTTGACCACTACTTTAGAAGAACAATCTGAATTCAAACAAAAGATTAAAGATCTTGAAAATACTTTGAAAATTAAAGATGATAAAATAATTGAACTAGAAAGTTATAAAGTTCTTTTAAATGCTCAGATTGAAGCTTATAGTGATCTTGCAAAAGAAAATTATAAATTTAGAGAAGAAACTGAGCATTATAAAAGAATCTGTAAGTCATGGTGTATATCATCCTTAAAAAATGAAGATTGTTTGAGCAGACAGGTACCCAAACAAGTTCAAGCTGTGTTGGGTGAGGACTTCAGTCTGAAGAAGCATATGACTGAAGAAGAAGAAGAAGCTGAAAAAGCTGAAAGAGAAAAAATTGTTTTTAAACCAGAAATTCTTCCAAATACTTTCACTTATATGAAAGGAGAAAAAACAATGATGTCAAATGCTTTTGTCAAACCTGTAATTTCCCAAGTTTTTAATAAAAGTGATTCTTCATCTTCTTCTCAGTCTGAATGTGTTAATTTATCTGAAACTGATACAAATGTGCATGCTGAAAAAGATTCTGTACATTTAAATAATGACTTGCCCAAGGTTGTGAGTAAACCTAAGATTCAGTCTCAAAGATACTCCATGTAAATACTGTGGTGTCATAGGTCATTATTCTGTTAACTGCATGAAGGAAATAAATAAATGGAACTACACCAGCTCAAAAACTGACTGCAAGACTGAACCTGAACTTAAATCTGCTTCAGTTCATGGATCCACTCTAAAGTGGGTACCCAAAAGGAACTAATCTTCTTTATTTCATGTGCAGGACTCTACAAAATGGTACCTAGATAGTGGAGCTTCAAGGCACATGACTGGAATGAAGTCTTTTCTACAAGACTATAAAGAAGAAGATGGGCCTCAAGTAAGATATGGTGACAACGGGGTATCAATGACACGAGGATATGGAAAGATTCATGTTGGAGCTGTCACTTTCAAGAGAGTTGCATATGTGAAGGCTTACAACATAACTTACTAAGTGTGAGTCAAATCACTGATGAAGACCATGAAGTCAGATTCAGAAAGCAAGCTGGAATAATCTACAGTGCCAAGGGAAAACCATTACTACTTGCCAAGAGAGAAAGAGATGTCTTTTGCCTGGATCTGAGTACTGCCAATGATGAGGCTAAGACATGTTTATTCACAGAAACAAAAGAAGAACTTAATTGGCTATGGCATCGAAGGTTATCCCATTTAAACTTCAAAAACATAAATGCCTTGTCAAAAAGTAAATTGGTTAGAGGTCTTCCTGAACTGACCTATACCAAAGACAAAGTTTGCACAGCTTGTGTGCTTGGAAAGCAAACTAAGACTCAATTCCCATCCAAAATGTTGCATTCAATTGATGAACCCTTATTCATGCTACATATGGATTTGTTTGGACCAATTGGGATTGAGAGTCAAGGAGGAAAGAAATACACCCTTGTAATTGTTGATGAATTCACTAGATTTACTTGGGTTATATTCTTAAGGGCTAAAAGTGATGCAGCTGAGGAAATCATCAGTCTGATCAAAAGAGAACAGCGACAGAAAAACTC
The DNA here is from genome assembly GCA_910822075.1 of Senecio squalidus. Lineage (NCBI taxonomy): Eukaryota > Viridiplantae > Streptophyta > Magnoliopsida > Asterales > Asteraceae > Senecio > Senecio squalidus. Next base: position 52,484,381 of record CAJVGC010000508.1, read on the forward strand.
TCTTGTTCGCCAGATGAGAAGTGACCATGGAACTGAGTTCAAAAACTCAGTCTTAATAGACTTTTGTGATCAATTAGTAATAGTCCACAACTTTGCCTCAGTTCGAACTCCTCAACAAAATGGAGTTGCAGAGAGAAGAAATAGAACACTAATTGAAGCTGCCAGAACAATGTTGTGTTATGGGAACATGAAGATAAAATTCTGGGCTGAAGCTGTGAACACTTGTAACATCCTAGTTTCGGATAAAGAATATTTTATAGATATATGTTATGTTTTAGTCTTTAATAGAAATTAGAAATGGAGAAGGACTAAATTTGTAAGAGAAATAGTTAGCCTTGGTTGGAGAGGATTGACATTGTTAAATATTATGGTTAAGTAAGTAACTTAATAAAGTCTTGAAAGATGAGGGACCAAGGGTGTAATTTAGAGAAATGGATATGAGATGGATATTGAGGTGGCAATTCCAGATTATTCTAGGTGTTTATGTGTGTGAGTCGATTGAAGATGAAATCAAAGAAGAAGAAATCATCAAATTGAAGCTATTTTATAGTATATTCCATCAATTAGAGTGAAGATTAAGGGTTTAAGAACCTTGGTTTTGGTTCTAATGGAAGAAAAAGAAGGTATGATCATATACTTTAAGTTATTTGATGAAATTGAGTTTATATTATGTGTTATAACATCATTTAGATGTTTAATTTGAAGATGGAAATGGTTAATTTGGTTAATTTAGATGTTTGATTATTTTGGGGATAATCATGAAAGTTGAAGAATTGTTAGAATTAAGCTTTGTTTATATGTTATTTGATGATTATATATGAAGGTTTAGAAGATTGAAAGATTTATGTATATGAAATTTTATAAGATTTCATGTTTTAGCTTAAATGGGTAAAAAGATGAATTGTTATGTAGAAATGTTTATTATTATGAGAATGATTTAGAATGAAAGAATTAATGATAAGAATGATTATTATCATGTTTATGATAGAAAAGATAAGTTAAATGTACTTGGATATGTGTTTGGGTGAAATGGTGTTAAGTATGTTATGTTAATTGCCAAACGGGTCATGTGACCCGTTTAGAGGTGGCAAATGGGTAAGAGATGGTTAAAGGGAAGAAAACATTTCTTGTAATGTGTTATTTATGTTTGATGTAATGTGTTTAAAGAGTTAAAATGCTTATTTGTGCATTAGAGAGTTAAATGGGTCAAAAGACCCAAGGAGTGGCAAGTTGGGTAGAAATTGCCATAAGTGTTAGAAAGTGTTAGAAAGAGTTAGAAATAGTTAGAAAGAGTTGTAATGAGGATAATACATATGTTTATATGTATGTAAGATATATTGAAAGAAAGAATTGTGTTTGGTTGTAGAAACGCAAATTTGGAGAAGAAGAGTAAAAAAAAAGGGAAGAGCTTTACATGTTGTAGCTTAATCCGACTTCAAGGTGAGTATACGGAGCTTATTTAATATATGTTGAATGTTTATATTTGTATGTAAATATATTGGAGAGTTGATTTATATACTAGTTATATATATTGTTGAGTTGTTAGAAGAAATGAGAACTAGAAGTGCCGTAAACTAACGTGCAAGTGCAGGAATTATCAAAAACGAAAATCAGCCAGGCTGAAGCCCAGAATGCGCCGCATGGAGCTCGAATGCGCCGCATTCTGAGCTCCGTGGCTTATGTTGATTTTGTTGTGCCGAATGCGTTGCATTCGATACCTGGACCAGTTTTTAGTGAATTTTAAGGTAGTTTAAGTATGAGAATGATACTCTAACCTATTATTATGATAGAGAAGAATGGAGAAGACATTTACATGTCGATAAGAAAGAGAATCGACTTTAATAGTCGGAAATAATTAGAGTTAACTATGTATATACCGCGAGGGTATATAATTGAGTTTTAATAGTCGGAAAGAATTAAGAACCAACTTTATATAGTTGGAAGAAAAGAAAGATGAGATTTTAATTAGTCTTGATATATTTTGTAGTTAATGATGAAGTATATATTAATTTAGTATATAACGAGAATTAAACCGTAGAGGCCTTGTTATGGTTGTTCTTTATATTACGGTGGTTATTCATGTTATGGTTGTTTGTGTTATGATTATTTATGTTATAAATTGTTATAATGAAAAGAAGTTGACTTTAAATAGTCGAGAAGAAGTAGTATCAACTTTACATACCGCGAGGGTATGCATAAGTGATAGATACGACAATTTGATTGTCGAGTGAAGAGATAGAATATAAATGGGTTGATGACCCGAGTTAATAGATTGTTAATAGAAAGAGATAGAATATAAATGGGTTGATGACCCGAGTTAATAGATTGTTAATAGAAAGAGATAGAATATAAATGGGTTGATGACCCGAGTTAATAGATTGTTAATAGAAAGAGATAGAATATAAATGGGTTGATGACCCGAGTTAGTAGATTGTTAATAGAAAGAGATAGAATATAAATGGGTTGATGACCCGAGTTAGTAGATTGTTTATAGAAAGAGATAGAATGTAAATGGGTTGATGACCCGAGTTAGTAGATTGTTTATAGAAAGAGATAGAATATAAATAGGTTAATGACCCCAGCTAGTAGATCGTTTATAGAATTGGGCCGGGAGACCTTTATTGTTGAGAAAGTTTAATAAATGTGAATGATAAGATATGTAGTTAAATGGGTTATGAAGTTAATGAGTTGAACACATGATGTGAACTCATTAGTTATGTGTAGACTTGTGTATAGAGGTAGTTAATGTTTATTATTGTTGTTTGAATAATATTTTTGAGATATATATATGTTATAATTGATTCTTGATGATTAGAAGAATTTTATGTGTATGAAGTATATTATATATTGTTATAAGAAAAAGAATGATTAGATAGTTGTCGGGAAAGAGAAGAAGAGATAGATACGACATTTAGTTGTCGGGAAAGAGAAGAAGAGATAGATACGACATTTAGTTGTCGGGAAAGAGAAGAAGACTTAGATACGACATTTAGTTGTCGGGAAAGAGAAGAAGAGATAGATACGACATTTAGTTGTCGGGAAAGAGAAGAAGAGATAGACACGACATTTAGTTGTCGGGAAAGAGAAGAAGAGATAGATACGACATTTAGTTGTCGGGAAAGAGAAGAAGAGATAGATACGACATTTAGTTGTCGGGAAAGAGAAGAAGAGATAGATACGACATTTAGTTGTCGGGAAAGAGAAGAAGAGTTAGATACGACATTTAGTTGTCGGGAAAGAGAAGAAGAGATAGATACGACATTTAGTTGTCGGGAAAGAGAAGAAGAGATAGACACGACATTTAGTTGTCGGGAAAGAGAAGAAGAGATAGATACGACATTTAGTTGTCGGGAAAGAGAAGAAGAGATAGATACGACATTTAGTTGTCAGGAAAGAGAAGAAGGGTTAGATACGACAATGTGATTGTCGGGAAGAGAAAAGAAGTAATTGTATAGAAAGAAAGAAAGAATAGATTTTTAAAGTAGTCGTGTTAGATGTAATTAACATAATCGTAAGGTATACTCACTAGCTTAACGCTAATATATTATGTTAATTGTATGTTTTGTAGGTAATTGAGTTTTATGGCAAGGCAAGCTAAAGAAGAAGGGAAGGGGACCGTTATAGAGATTATATGTTTTATAAAAAATGTTTTTGTAAGAGCTTCCGCTCCAAATTGTAAAATGAGATGTTAATAGACTATTGTCGTTGACTAAAGAGATGAAATAAGTAACACCTTAGAATGATTGATAAATGATTTGTAAAAAAAAAAAATAGAGTGTATTTGGTCTCGGGTGTTACAACACTGCCTGCTTCACACAGAATAGATCCATCATAGTGAAGAGACATGGAAAAACAGCATATGAATTGTACCATAACAAGGTTCCTTCCATTCATTATTTCCATATCTTTGGAAGTAAATGCTATATTCTAAACCAAAGGGACTTGTTGTGTAAAATGTCCTCTAAAGCTGATGAAGGATTGTTCGTTGGATACTCAAGCATCGCAAAAGCATTCAGAGTCTACAATGAAAGAAGAAAGGTTGTAGAAGAAAGCATTAATGTCACTTTTGATGACACTACTTAGTCTGACAAAGATGAATCATCATCACAGACTGACATAGCCACTATCAATCAGCTTTGTGATGAATTACTTGTAACCACATTTGAAGCTGACTCTCAGGCTGAAGATCAGAATGATGCAAACGCCCATCAACATCAAGCATCTGACAGTGAACCTGATGAATCATCATTCCAGAGTGTCCCCGATGTTGAAAATACTGAGTCAAATGAAACTGATGAGACTCAGACTGACACTCATCGGTCTGACCAAACTCAGCTCCAAACTACTCAGCCTGATGACACTCAGACTGATGATACTCGGACTCAAGTAGATGCAGTTTCCCATAATGAGATAGGAAATATCAAAACTGTCAAGGGACATCCCATCTCGTCAGTTATTGGTTCATTAACTGAAGGTGTCAAAACGAGACGAAAGACTGTCACAGCTAATTTTTGTTTCTATACAAATTTCTTGAGTCTGATGGAACCAAAGAAGGTTGAAGAAGCTTTATTAGATGAAGACTGGGTTGATGGTATGCAAGAGGAGCTTGGAGAATTCATAAGGAACAATGTTTGGACAAAGGTCCCACGTCCCCTGTTTAAGACTATCATTGGACTTAAATGGATCTTTCGAAATAAATATGACAAAGATGGGGTGGTGATCAGGAATAAATCTCGACTGGTGGCTCAAGGATACAAACAGGAAGAAAACATTGATTATGATGAAACATTTTCTCCAGTGGCCAGAATTGAAGCAATTCGCCTATTCTTAGCATATGCAGCATTTAAAGACTTCTTGGTGTATCAAATGGATGTGAAAAGTGCATTTCTGAATGGTGATCTACAGGAGGAAGTCTATGTAAAGCAGCCTCCAAGTTTTGTTGATCCTAACTTTCCTGATCATGTTTTTAAATTAAACAAAGCCTTATATGGTCTCAAACAAGCTCCTAGAGCTTGGTATGATACTCTATCTGACTTTCTTCTTAAAAACAATTTTAAAAGAGGATCAATTGATAAAACACTGTTTATCAAAAAGGAAAATGGATATGTGATTTTGGTAAAAATATATGTTGATGACATTATATTTGGATCCACAAATGAAAAGTTGTGTACTTGGTTTTCAAAACTCATGTGTAGTGAATATAGAATGAGTATGATGGGAGAACTTACTTTCTTTCTTGGTCTACAAGTAGAACAAAAGAAATATGGAATTTTCATAAATCAAAGTAAATATGTTCATGATTTAGTAAAGAAATTTGGTTTTGAAACATGTTCTGAAATGAAAACACCAATGAGTACTTCTGATAAGTTGCATAAAGACTCATCTGGCAAGTCAGTTTGTCAAGCTACTTATAGAGGTATGATTGGCTCTTTACTTTATTTAACTGCTAGCAGACCTGATATCATGTTCTCTACATGTCTATGTGCACGTTATCAAGCTGACCCAAAGGAATCCCATCTTAAAGCTGTCAAAAGAATTTTCAGATATCTTAAGGGTACTCCAAATCCTGGTCTATGGTACCCTAAAGATTCTGGTTTTGAATTAATTGGCTACACAAATGCAGATTATGCAGGGTGTAGATTGGACAGGAAAAGTACATCAGGAGGATGTCAGCTTCTGGGAGGAAAGCTAGTCAGCTGGTCAAGTAAAAAGCAAAATTCAGTGGCAACTTCCACAGCTGAAGCTGAGTACGTGGCTGCAGGGAGCTGTTGTGCACAATTACTATGGATGCAACACCAATTGGTTGATCTTGAAATCAAGATTCAAAACACTCCAATCATGTGTGACAACAAGAGTGCAATTCAAATCACTGAGAATCCAGTCTTCCACTCCAGGACCAAACACATTGAAATAAGACATCATTTTATTCGAGACTGTGTGGAGAAAGGCAAGGTCAGACTGGAGTTTGTGGCCACCAATGATCAATTGGCACATATTCACGAAACCTCTGAGTGAGGATATGTTTTTCTATCTGTTAGGAGCACTAGGCATGTTAAATCCTTAATCTGTCAAAATCATAAATTTCAAGCTGACCTTTTTGTCAGCTTGTGATTTTTCAATCTGACTTGTTAGTCAGCTCGAGATTCATCAGTCTGACCATATGCTCAGACTAAATGTAATTTTCGTAAATATCTGTTAAATCTTTTTGTTTTTTTAAAATGTAGAGTTTTTTTTTTTTTTTTTATATATATATTTTATTCTTTTAGTAATTTGTAAAAAAAATTTCTACCTCAAGGGTCAAAATTGTCAATAAGCTTAAATTACATAGACTAAATGGAAAGTTTCCTAACTTAGTTACTTAAATTTCGCTCTCTTAGTTTAAATTCAACTTAATTTCAAATTTTAACCTAATTATCATCTTCTCTAATCTTCTGCTTGCTTTCTTATCAATGGCGAATGCAAACATGATTCTTCACGTTACTGCTCGTATGATTCCTGGTGCAGATTTTCAAAACAGGGTCCAAATCAAGGACAATAACAGGGTGGCAACTGCCGATATTCCCGCCAATCTCCAAAACAGGGGATTTGAATAACTGGTTCAATACATGAAAGCGCATCCCTTATATGGCGCTTATTTTTGTGACACGGTGATGTACCCACCGGTGTTGTGTGAATGGTGGTATACATGCACCGCCAATGAGGAAAAGACTGCCCTCACTGGCACGTATAATGATGGAAGACAGACGATCACCATCACTGAGGAGACTATACGTGCAGCCCTATTGCTTCCCACGATTGATGAAGCATGTGAAGGGGGATTCCAGGCCAAACTGACTAAACAGCAAGCTCGAGCTGAGGCCTTCCCCTTGATTGGTCAGCCTGAAATCCAAGGAGTGATTGAATACAAATTCTTTACTGGCAAATGGAAATTCTTATTTTCAAGTATCACAAGGTGTTTGGGGGGTAAATCTGGCAGTTTGAATCAGATGAATGAATTTGAAACTCATCTGTTTCATTCTATGGTAACGGGTAGAAGAATCTCTTATTCACAACTATATTTTGAAGAGATTCTATCCCTTGCCTTGAAAAAAAACCGACCGAATGATGTTCCCTTCATTCGTGTCCTTTCACTCAGCTTTGAGGAGGCTCTGGGAAAAGAAGTATATGAGCAGCTTGAACAAACTTTTTATGTGTGCTCTCTTCCCAAGATGACTCCAAAGATTTTCACTTACATCAATATTACTAAGGCTGAGCCAGGGTTAACCCCAGTTATGCTTCAGTGGATTGATAATCCATTCATCGATCATGAAGTCACTGAGTCTGACAATTCAGACTCAGCTGATCAGCCCGAAGGAATTGACGAACAAATGGAGGCAATCATTCCTGCTGCAGATGCTGAGGTGGATAGGGGTGTGGCAGGGCGCGCTGAGGCTGACCCAAGTATGGATATCAATCTTTCTCTTCCTCAGTCTGAGAGTATCCCCTCTCAGTCTGAGCAGTCCACTCCTCAACTTGATGTCTTAGCTACTCAAGCGACCAATCTGATGAACTCGCCCAGTTCATTTGAAAAAGCACTCACATCAAGCCCCACTAAAAATCAGGCACTAATGGATTCACTTTTCCATGAGGCAGAGAGTACTAAACTCCCCTCCAGTGTTGTAGATCAGACCAGTCTCCCTCTGCTAGAGCAAGAGCTGGATCTGACTACAATGACTACCCAAAGCCCCCCTAGAGTAGTCAACTTGGAGAAACACGCTGCTGCTGCCACACTGACACGTGTGGTAAGCATTGAAGACGATATTCCACTCCTGAATGTCCATGTACCTAGTATGGGACCACCCCCCTCAGTTTCAAAGCCATATTCTAAGGCTATTTTCACTAGCTTTGTGCTAGTCCACGATAAGGTACCACAAAATCTCTCACACTCCTCTGCACAAGTCGTCAATGCCTCACTTCCCAAACTGAGTGAGGTACAGACTTCATCTTCTATGGCTAAGGATCATTCTCCTAAACACCAAGGAGGGAGTGAAGCTGTACCACCTGGTTCAATCCCTATTGTTACTACTCTCCCTCAGTCTGAGGTTGCTTTGACTGTACTTGTGCTGTTACAAGCCATTAAGGACATGTCAACTCAGTTTGATGTCAAGCTGAGTGCAATGCAGACTGAGTTACAAGCTATGAAAAGACAAAACACTGAGGAGATGGAGGAATTAAAGGGTATGGTGTTGAAGCTGACTTCTGAGATCAGCATGATGAGAAAGGGGAAACAAGTAGTTGAGGTATCCCAAGGGGATGCTCAGACTCAGGGGGAGAAAACAGTTATACCAACTGATGAGTCTGACCTCTCCAAGCAAGATTTGAAAAGAAAGAGGCATGAAGGGGAGAAGAAATACTACAAGACTACCAGATTCAATCTGAAAACTGGTCAGTCTGAAGTCTTCTATGAGACTGATTACAATGACTTATCAAGTAGTGAATCTGAGAAAGAAGATAAGAAGGGAAAAGGCAAAGTTGGAGCTGACAGTGATACTGACCCACCAACTGAGGAGGAAATTGAAATGGAAGAGCAACCAACTGTACAGACTGAGCTAGAAATTGAAATCAAGAAAAGACAAGATGAAGCTGAGAAACTGGCTAAGCTTCAAAGGTATGCTCATAATTCTGGAATGACAGTTGAAAAATACAAGGAGTATGTCAGAGGGTTATACATGGAGAAGTTTGAAGATAATCCACAAGACCAGTCAATGAAAGCAGGTGAAACACTTGAAGCTGAGATGAAAGAAGAAGAAGAGATGGCCATTAATGAAGAATAGCAAAGGATAGAAGCTGACAGATTAATGGCTAAACAGGTGTTAAGAGAGGAAGCCAGGCTGGACTATATTGAGTCAAACTTTGCAATAAGGAGAAACAAGAATAAAATCCAAAACTTAGACTGTGCTGATACTGGTGGATCTGACCTCATGCTAACATGCTATCACAAAGAGGGATCTTTCAGAGTTGGGGTACACAGAATGCACACGTTGGGTCTAGAAGAATGGAAAGAAATTGCCAGTCTGAGCTCAGGAATAACAAACATTGCTCACAGAATGGAAGTAAAAAGAGAAGCTGTCTCGAATGTAAATGTTGCTCATGTGCTGAAACTGATCTCCGATGAGGACTATAGAGCATTTTGTACAGTAAATAGAGTGAGAGCTGGAGCTAAATCTCTTGGTCTGGAAACAAGCTATCTGCACCCTGTTCCCAAAGGGGTCATATTTCAAGACAAAACTTATGTGAAGACTGAAAATCATGAGGGCTTGTGTTATGTTGACTGTGGGGGAGAGGAATGCTTCCAATCCAAAGACAGACTGAATATGGCCTCCATCTATCATTGCATTGCTCTGCTAAGTGAATGTGAGTCTGACCAATGCATCCCCTTCCGAATGAAGCTGATCAGTTGGTTATTCAATAACCTGAGAAGAATTGAAGAAATGGGGACTTTGATGGACAAGGTTGAACTGATCAAGAAAGAGTATCAAATGCTGTTTCACAAATCTGAAGCTGAAATGGAAAAGATGCTTGACTGGAAAGCTGAGAGGCTGAAATGGGCAAAGGAAGTGAAGAAGCCTACTCCATGGGAGGTGCCTTTGAAGAAGAAAAGATCTGTCAAGAAGAGGAAGTGATGTGTTTTATGTGTCTTTTTGTTCACAAACAGTTTTATGTAAACAATTTTAGTTTGTGTTTATTTTTGGTGCATGAATTGTAAAAGACTTTAATCCAAACAGATAGGGGGAGATTGTTGGGAAAATCAACGATTTCACCCAAGTTAATAAATCTGTTTATTAAAGTCTTAGTTTCTGAGTCTGAGTGAAAATGAGTCTGAGTGACTCTGAGTCTGAGTGACTGAAAGCGACTAAGGCATTATGGAGTTGACTACTCAGCTTCATAATGAAACGTATTGCTTTATATTAGGTATGTTTGTTAGATAAAATCTTCTATCCTTTTAGAAGATATACTAGGATTCGTACTTATCAAGCTCACTATTATTGTGTATAAATAGTGAGCTTGAACTTTGTAATCGATGTACCTTTTGAATCAAGATAACTGTGTGTTATTTTAGTTGCTTCGTTATTATAATTCCGCTATAATAAACTAAGAAACTGAGCACTTAATCGATTCGTAACAATTAACATCTAAATACTTATTTGTAATTGATAAGCTAGTGTTTGAGATCTTATTGAGACCTAACAAATAACTTGCCATGTTAATAGGTTATTAGAAAACTTGACCGAAAAAGCTATATTTAACATATATAAAACCGGATAATAGCATATAGGTTTATTAGTAAATTCCTTATCGAAAATGTCCCAACACTTCTCTTGAATATTAGTGGACTCGTAAGAATCTAAGTAATCTTTATCTAATTATTACTATAAACGAACTTAACGAAAAATAACTAAAATCTTGTAAAAACTTGTAAAATAAATATATGTATGAAAAATCTATATTTTATAAACTACTTATGAGTTATTTGACTAAATGACTCTAAATAACAATCTGTAACTATTCGCTTAAAACTCGAACTAACTAACCGGCACTAAAACGGCTTAAACGATTTTTTACAAAAACTGAAAATATTGATGTCTGACCCCTGAATGCGCCGCATAGGGCCTCCTATGCGCCGCATTCCAGGCAATTTCAATATCGTTTTCGTTTTGTTGCGTATTTTGACGATTTTAAGCATACGGAAACCTATTTTTAGTATACGTAACGTATTATACACTGATAAACATATATTTTGGACTCAAAACATAATCGCAATCTTAAACAATATATTATTTACTAAAACATACTTTAAAACGTCCTTTATCGTTAAATCGGTTATTTCTCCGAAAACGACCGAATCTTTGATTTTAAACCTAATCTTTTAAACAAACTTTTATAAAACTGATTCTAATTATATTTTACTCAAATATTCAAATTTTATCTTTAAAAATATTCAAACGAGTCAAAGGTTGGCTTTCGTTGACTTTGACTTCCTTTCAAAACAGTTGACTTTTGTTGAATTTGACCAAGTTATCTATCTTTAATATTGACTTTGGTTAACTTTGACTTTAGTTGACTTTGATGTAGTTGACTTTGACCATAGTTGACTTTGACTTTTGTTGACTTTGACCAAGTTATCTATCTTTAATATTGACTTTGGTTAACTTTGACTTTAGTTGACTTTGATGTAGTTGACTTTGACTTCGATTGACTTTGACTTTGGTTGACTTTGACTAAATCTAATACTCATTTCAACGATATTCCTGGTAGTCACTTTGGACTCGGATATCATTCCTAACTAATCGTATTTATAAACTTAAATAATCGATATTTCTAGAAGTCGTCATCGACTCGAAATATCAAATACTTTTATTCTTCTTCTCGTTACGACCTATCGCCGGAGGATTCGACGACTTTAAATCTAATTACTTATCATTCGTCTAAAACTCTACTAAACTCTAATATTTAATACAACTTTAATTAATACGAGGCTAAACCTATTACATTAGAGATACTTAGACCTTTTATGTCTTATGCTAGGGCACTTAGGCGGTGTATCTTTGAGTTTCCGACACTCTTACGCTTTATTCGCTTTTACGCTACTTGTGAGTTATTCGATGCCCTTTTACCGCTTTATAAATTTTACTTCGGGCATGATTAGCGTAACTAAATTTTATATATCTTGTTTATGCAGATTAGATTATGATGCCTTAGTATTATCGTGTTACCTTACTTACTTATATGGCGTTGGTGGTAGTATAAGGCCCCTTTTACACACTTGTCAACTCTTATTGAGCCTACGGGTATATATATAGATCTATTTGGGTTTAACAAACCCTCATCGCCGTATTGGGATTTTGTCGGTGTGCTGTCCTTGCGGACTGATGTTATTACCGTATACTATTTCATTGACTAAACTAAGCTTAACACACTACGGGGGTTGTTGCCTTTTATGTTTAGGTTCAAGTGTATTATTCTAGGCTAAGGATGCTCATTTTGCTATTTTCTATTTAAATCAAGATATATGTTTACTACTAATGATTTTACTAAACCTATTCTAAACTTTGGGTCAAAAGCTTTATTACTTATGTTTTATTAACTTTACGAATAACCCACCAACATTGTGTTGACGTCGTTTTTAACGCTATTTCAGGGATTTGAGGTTACTAGATGATGCTTGTTATTTGACTACGTGGATCTTGCTTGGGAACTTGTTTTGATTTATGTACTAGTTCTATTAGGATCCGTATGTCACTTTTGTATTCGTATTATTTCCGAAACCTTGTACTTTGTGACTTTGTAACTCGATAACTTATATTTAATTCGATGTTACCCTTTTGTTATTTATTTTGTTGTAACCTATGTCTCTGATTATACTAATACTGTACACCTCTGGTTTCCACCTGAGCGGGGTGTGACAGAAATTGGTATCAGAGCCACTGGTTAGAGCGAACTAAGTGGCTTATACGTGAATCACTTAGACTATTACCTAAGGCTTAAAACGAATTCTCTGATTTACTTATGTGCACATTTCCTTATTTGGGCCTTTATGTGTTTTGCTTTGCTTATGCATGCTTGCTTTATGTTTATTATGTTGGCCTAACATTTTGTCGCACTTTTTCTTACAATTTTTCCGTTTCTTACGTTCTTAGACGATGCCGCCTAAGAGAGGTACCGCTACACCTACTAGGAGGTCTACACGTCGTGGCCGTCCTGCAGTACCGAGATCGACCGTTCCCCCTACTCGGACGACCACTCGTACTCCTGCACCTACCCCTACACCTACTCCTATACCTAACCCTTCACCTACTACTACTACATCGACTACTCCGGATTTTAGCCAGATGTTTGTTGAGCACATGGCATCCTCTATGTCGGGTATTGTAGCGCAGCTGAAGGAGACTCTACTACAGTCTATGGGAGGATCGGGAGTCGGCCCTGAGTCCGGTGGCCCTGAGGTTATTACGAGATTTGACGGTACGGCATCAGGCCGAGATGGTTCCGACATGGACGATATTTTGCTCACTAGGGTAGAACCGATTAGTAGTGGGAATCCGCCCCGAGGTTGTACCTATCAGCAGTTTTTGGCTTGTAACCCATCAGAGTTTCGTGGTACGTAGGATTCAGTAGCTACGCTTCAGTGGATAGAGCAGATGGAGTTCATTCTGGATGTGTCGGGTTGTGCTTTTGAGGATCGCGTCAAGTACGCGACGCACCTGTTTAAGGGAAAGGCCCTTACATGGTGGAATTCAGTGGTGAAGATTTAGGGTCGAGTGACCACCAGTGTGATGACATGGGAGCACCTTAAGAGGTTTATGAGGGAAGTATTTGTGCCGGCGCATGAGTTGCAGCGTCTCGAGCAGGAGTTGTGGAACCTGACTATGCAGGGTTCTGATGTTCGGGGTTACACAGATAGATTTTATGACTTGATAGTTCTCGCTCCACGTTTGGTCCGTACGGAGCAGGAGAATATCACCAAGTACGTGGACGGGTTTCCCCTGGCTATGAGGGACAACATCATTCTTACCCGTCCAGGTACCCTGAGGAGCGCGGTGGAGATCGCCTACACCCTCACTGAGAGTATGATTCGGGGTGGAGCATTGCAGCGGACTGTCGTTCGTAAGGATACTAGCGGTAGACACGGTAGGAAATCTAGGTCAGACTCTAGGAAGAGATCTCGGGGACAGGATCAGAGTCCCCAACCTATTCAGTCTTATGTTGCGGTTGGCAGTAGTCAGGGCAAGCGCCCTAAGTGTGGGAAATGTGGTGGTGCACATGCACCGGAGGTTGCTTGCTGGGTTTGTGAGAGGTGCAAGAAACTCGGGCATACCGAGCGTTTCTGCAAGTGTGTGTCGGGGTCATGTTATGAGTGCGGTGAGAAGGGACACTACCGTAATAGGTGTCCCAAGTTTACTTCTTCTACTCCCCTTCTTACTTCTGGTACTACTGGTGGTGGTGATACCGCCAAGGGCAGAGTTTTTGCCTTGGGTTCTGCAGAGGCTCGCCAGGATCCTACAGTTGTTACTGGTACGTTCTTTCTCAATGATCATCCTGCTTATGTATTATTTGATTCTGGTGCGGATAGGAGTTTTATTTCTAGTGACTTTAGGCAGTTAGTAGCTAGCCCTTCTAGTCCTTTAGTGCCTGCTTATGAGGTAGAGTTAGCGGATGGTAGTTGCCTTTGTGCTAGGGAGATACTTTTTGATTGTTCCCTTACCTTATCCGACACTCCTTTTTCGATCGACTTGATTCCTATGAGACTTGGTAGTTTCGATATCGTCGTGTGATAGTGTTAGTAGGGAATAGGCTCGATACATATAGCCTATAAACCCTAAAAAGCTAACACAACGCAAGATAAAGGCTAAGTCTCTTCTACATCAAGGAAAGGCTCTTAGTCCCTTCCACATTATGCAGGCTCTCAGTCCTTGCCCCAACGTCCGGCACTTAGGCCCTGGTACCCGACACTCGTTCCCCGGCGCCGGCACTCAGGCCCCTGCTCCGTGCTCCAGGATCCAACTGGCCGGCTCCCGGCCTTCCGGCTCTCGGCTCCCTGCCTCCCGGCTCCCGGCCTCCCGGCTCACAGCCTTCCGGCTCCCGGTTCCGGCTCCCGGTTCCGGCTCCTCGCCTTCCGGCTCCCGGCTCCCAGCCTTCCGGCTCCCGGCTCCGGCTCCTGGCCTTCCGGCTCTCGGCTCCCGGCTCCCTGCCTCCCGGCTCCCGGTTCCGGATCCTGGCCTTCCGGCTCCCGGCGTTCTGGCTCCCGGCCTCTCGGCTCCCGGCCTCCAGGTTTCCGGCTCCCGGCTCCCGGCCTCTCGGCTCCCGATATCCCGGGTCCGATCTCCTGGCTCCCGGGTTCCTGGTCCTTGACTTCATTGTTGTTCCCTCTAAGCACTATGCCAGACGGTCTTAAGCTCCTGCCTTAGGATTCAGACTGTTGGCATCATTATGAACAAAGGCGTTACCCTTTATTCTCCCATAATGATGACAATAAAGTCACGAACGTTGGAACCCCATGAATAGCATTCAAGAGCCATGATAAGCCTTTATGGCCAACCGTTTCCCATGTTTGGGATTGTTGGGTATAAATACCCTACCCTGATGCAGCTCAAAAGGAGGCCAACACTCCATACATCTCTCAGACAGATATCTTCACCACTTACATACTTACCGGAATACTTACTCACCGCAGTAACCACATTCCGATCACCTTCTTCAACCAACCACTTGACCACCTTAAGCTCGCCAAGAGCTTGATAGGTTTGCACTGCTTAGCAGGAGGTCAAGGGGTTGAATCCCAAACACCCAAGTTACTGAGCCTGTCAATCCTTGCTCTAACATTGGCGCCATCCGTGGGACACGTTTTAGCAACGGTGTCTCATTTCATTTCTATCTTTTTTCATTTCATTTCTTAGTTTAACCACCATTTTTTCTTCTCCATGGAAGGAAATTCCTCATCACAAATCCGTTCAGTTAAGCCAAAGACAACCACCAATACCCCATCCACCACCCTAGCTAATTACATATAAATGACGAATGAAGAGGTACATCTGCCAATTCTATGGTTGCTATCCTAGAAGGAAAAACACTCAAAACGATACAACACAATCTCATTTGGTCGGCTTCTCAGGTGAGACACATTGATCAGTAGGCAAAATAAGCATGTAGTTAATGTTGGGAGAATACCCTTACTACTGGGTCAAAATAATAAAATTAGCAAGAATTAGTTCATCATCGGCCTACAATGTCCTACTGGGCAGGCCCTCAACAGTTTGGACCAATTCCATCTACCATCCATGACATGGTCGAATTCCCTATCCTAGTTGGCATAGCCACACTTAGGGACAGGATGCCATGTCCAAAATACTAATCCGTCTAAAAAATGTCATAGGCAACCATTGATGTTGGCCAGACACGAAAAAGGTTTAACTTAGTCAGATCTTTGTATCCCACAAAGATATTGAATGCCATGAAGACTTTCAGCCTACAATGTCCAATTGGGCACGCATGCATTATAAAAGTTTAGAACAATTTCATCCACCATACATGACATAGTCAAATTCCCTACCCCAGTGGACAGAGCCATAATTAGAGACAGGATGTCATGATATGGATCTAAAAGTGTCATGGACACGATACAGATCCAAAAGTGCCATAGACACAAGATAGATCTTAAAGTGTAATTAGCACAATACAGATCTAAGAGTCTCACGGGGCACAATTCAAAATTTTCATGGACAAAGAATAATACGTGTCATTTACACCTAACGAGATCCTGACAGCCTTGGATATGACTTCTGATCGACAGCCGCCGACTGGATCGTAATAGGCACCTGGGCATAGTAGCCATCCAAGCATAATAGGCATCCAGACATAATATCCATCATGACGTACTAGCAATCAATGCATAATACCTATCCTGACAAACTTGATATTTTTGTCCGGACTTGATATTTTTTGTCCGGACCTGATATTTTTGTCCGACACACTTGATATTTAGTGTCGGACCTTGATATTCGGCCAGCTTGGACAGCCGGCCAATTTGGCAAAAATTTGATATTTTTGTCCGGACTTTATATTTTTTGTCCGGACTAGATATTTTCGTCCGGCACACTTGATATTTAGTGTCGGACCTTGATATTCAGCCAGCTTGGAGAGCCGGCCAATTTGGCAAAAATTTGATATTTTTGTCCGGACTTTATATTTTTTGTCCGGACTAGATATTTTCGTCCGGCACACTTGATATTTAGTGTCGGACCTTGATATTCAGCCAGCTTGGAGAGCCGGCCAATTTGGCAAAAATTTGATATTTTTGTCCGGACTTTATATTTTTTGTCCGGACTAGATATTTTCGTCCGGCACACTTGATATTTAGTGTCGGACCTTGATATTCAGCCAGCTTGGAGAGCCGGCCAATTTGGCAAAAATTTGATATTTTTGTCCGGATTTTATATTTTTTGTCCGGACTAGATATTTTCGTCCGGCACACTTGATATTTAGTGTCGGACCTTGATATTCAGCCAGCTTGGAGAGCCGGCCAATTTGGCAAAAATTTGATATTTTTGTCCGGACTTGATATTTTTTGTCCGGACTTGATATTTTCGGCCGACACACTTGATATTCGTTGTCAGGCCTTGATATTCGGTTTTGGACAGCCGACCAGTTTTGGCAACAAAGAAAAAAATAAAAAAAAATAAAAAATAAAAGTAAAAAATCACATCTCAAGGAGGAAAGGGTTTTACCTCCACGAGGAAAACAATGTTACCTCCCAAGAGAGGAAAATGATTTCACCCTCCAATCCCTCCCAAGAGAATAAGCGTTCCACCCCTCTGAAAGGAGAAGAGATTCATCACCTCTCATCCCTCCCAAGAGAAGAAAGGGTTTCAGTCCTCCCATCCATCCCTTAGAGGTAGAAGGGTTTCAACCATCCTATCCCTTCCAAGAGGAAAGGATTTCAGCACCATCCAGAGGAAAGCCTTCAATGCCTTTCAGATATTTAAAAAAAAAATAAAAAAAAAAAATCGAAAAAAAAAAATAAAAAAAAATCGAAAAAAAAAAAAAAAAAAAAAAGTGAGGAAAGGATTCCATTTTTCCCAAGAGAGAATAATTCCATCTCCCTAAGAGGGAAGAATCCACCTCCCAATATGAAACGATTTCAAATTATCCCAAGTGGGAAGGATTTCACTTCCCATAAGAGAGAAGGGTTTCACTTCTTGTAGGGAATGATTTCACCCTCTCCCATCACAGAAAGGTTTCACCTCCTTCCAAGACATAAAGATTTCAAGGAAAAATCATACCCTTCCCAAAAGAAGAAGGATTTCATCACCTCTCACCCCTCCAAAGGGAGGCGGCCAAGGCTGAGTACCGGCCAAGGCATGAGTGCCAGCCAGGTAAGGCGTCGGCCAAGGCACGAGTGCCGGCCACGGTGGGGTATCACCTCTCATCCCTTCCAAGGGCAAAAGGGTTTCCATCACCTCCCACCTCTCCCAAGGGGGAGGGGTTTCATCACATCCCACCCTCCCAAGAGGGGGAAGGGTTCCAAGTGGGGGAAGAATTTCAGCTCTTCACAAAAATGAAAGGTTTTACCAACTCTCACCCCTCCCAATGGGGAAGGGTTTCACCGACACGGGATACGAGTGCCAGACCAAGGCAAGAGTGTCGGACCAAGGCACAAGTGTTGGACCAAGGCACGAGTGCCGTCTTGCCAAGGCACGAGTGCCATACCACGTATGTCTGCCCACAAGTGCTCAGGAAGGATTTCAACTTCCCTAAGATGAAAGGATTTCACATCCACCAGGAAGGATTTCACCTCCTCCCAACAGGAAGAATTTCACCTCCTCTCCCAAGAGAGAGGGATTTCACATCCTCCAGGGAATGATTCCATCTCACCCAAGAGGGAAGGATCTCACCCCCTACCAGCAGGGAATGCTTTCACCTCCTCCCAAGAGAAAAAGCTTTCATCTCCTACCGGCAGGGAAAGGTTTCACCTTATTCACCTTCTTCCAATGAGGGATTTTACCTCATCCTCAAAGGGAAATATCTTACGGAGAAGGATATCCTTTCTCTCAACATAGAAGGATCTTATATCCTCCCAAGAGGGAATGATATAACTCCTTCTGACAAAAAAGGACCGTACCTACTCACAGCAAGGAAGGATCTTACCCCCTCCCAAAAGTGAAGGGATTTTGCCTCCTCCCTACCAGCCTACTTATCCCAGGAGCTAGACCATAGGTGAACAAATCCCCAACTAAGAAGGATTGTGGTGGGAAGAAGAAGGAGGACGACATAGATTACCTTAGACGGCCACATATTCACCACACATGATGAACTTGGTATCAACATGGGAAAACATTCTTCAAGGTGATTACTCTCATATTTTATTTCAATTAATAAATACTTTTTGTCAAAATCACGGAATGTCATGTTCAAGAATATCATGGGGTGTGATCTATGTATCCCGCAAAGTCTTGGAAAGCCATGAGGCTGAATAAAATAATATTGGTCTGATCATGTATCCCAATAATACCAAATGAAGCAATACCTTTTATTACAAGGTTAGGACATTGCACACACGTGCATACACAATTACATAATTCTGAACAACGTTCAGACCAAGTGCATTGGGGCAAGATGGATATTTAAATCCAAGCCACACATGCACATCATCATATAAATAACTCTGAACAACGTTCAGACCAAGTGCCTAGGCTAAGATGGACATTTTTGTCTAGGCCAAACATGCACATCATCATTTTCGTCTTTTCACCTACTTGGGGAAAGGCAAGCACTTCTCATTGGGAAGCGACAATCCTCGCGAGTAACAAATAAATAAAGGTTAACCAACAAAAAGTGTCATAGGCACAGTGCCACGAGCAAAATACAAACTTTAAAAGATGCTACATGCATCTGAAAATTGTCATAGGCATATAAGAACTTGTCACTACCATCCAGTTGTCATAGTCACTGTATGTAATAAGCCATGGGCATAACACATGCAACGGGCACACAAGAAAGAGTCATAAGCACAATGATATTGTAATATTCAAAAGGTGTCATAGACACCAACATAAAATTCAAAAATGTCTTGGACATCTATATGTAACATAGACATCTGACAAAGCTATGAAGCCACATAAATGTTATTGGTCTGATCATCCAATAATACATTATTTTTTCATTTCAAGGTTATATAATGTAAAACCAACACATACAAAATTTATAGCAACATACACGAATAGAAAAAACTACAAATGGTAGTCCAAACATATCATATGATAGAAAAGGGATAAGTCATACAAATGAAATTGTGTTACAAACACAAAGAGAAAATACTAAGGCTTTCGTGAAATGAGAGTAAGGATGTCTGGCGCAGACATATCAAAACCTTCCACGAGTCAGCTCCTGATTGGAAAAGCTCGAGTCTTCAACATACCATTGTCACACAACATATCCCCGTGACCCAATGGATCGGAATAAGGCAGCACTGCAATCCCAACATCAGGGTATAGAGTCTGTAAGATGTCTCTCATGCAGAAGAAATGCCTATTGGCATCCCAAGGCACATATATCACGTTAGGGTGAGTAGGTACGTGATTAAGCACAATCGCGAAGACATCTAATAAATCCCTTTTAGAATGAATGGCAGAATCCATACATGCCAACCACATTTTGTCTTCCTTACATCGAGTGAGATGGACATTCTTCTTAGTCAATCTACCTTTGACCATCCAAGTGTGATGCACACAATACAAATCTAAATGTGTCATGGGCACAATAGATAGTCAAAAGTGTCATAGACACATTACTTATCCAAATGTCGTAGTACAATGGAAAGAATACTTGTGATGGACACACTCTGAAGGTTGAAATCCCCATCAGTTTGAAGTCCATATGTATGCACTTAGCAATCTGGCACCATCCTCCTTCATCCACTTCATGAAAGACCTACTTGTGCAGATACTAAAAAATATCATAGACAATAACTAGGCAAAGACATGCCAAGCGTGGAAAAGGCAAGGTCAAACCCAAAGCAAAGCCATTAAATGCATGAAGTTAGGCTTCAAAACTTTATTTTTTAAAACCTAACTGGGGGGCATGATAGTGTTAGTAGGGAATAGGCTCGATACATATAGCCTATAAACCCTAAAAAGCTAACACAACGCAAGATAAAGGCTAAGTCTCTTCTACATCAAGGAAAGGCTCTTAGTCCCTTCCACATTATGCAGGCTCTCAGTCCTTGCCCCAACGTCCGGCACTTAGGCCCTGGTACCCGACACTCGTTCCCCGGCGCCGGCACTCAGGCCCCTGCTCCGTGCTCCAGGATCCAACTGGCCGGCTCCCGGCCTTCCGGCTCTCGGCTCCCTGCCTCCCGGCTCCCGGCCTCCCGGCTCACAGCCTTCCGGCTCCCGGTTCCGGCTCCCGGTTCCGGCTCCTCGCCTTCCGGCTCCCGGCTCCCAGCCTTCCGGCTCCCGGCTCCGGCTCCTGGCCTTCCGGCTCTCGGCTCCCGGCTCCCTGCCTCCCGGCTCCCGGTTCCGGATCCTGGCCTTCCGGCTCCCGGCGTTCTGGCTCCCGGCCTCTCGGCTCCCGGCCTCCAGGTTTCCGGCTCCCGGCTCCCGGCCTCTCGGCTCCCGATATCCCGGGTCCGATCTCCTGGCTCCCGGGTTCCTGGTCCTTGACTTCATTGTTGTTCCCTCTAAGCACTATGCCAGACGGTCTTAAGCTCCTGCCTTAGGATTCAGACTGTTGGCATCATTATGAACAAAGGCGTTACCCTTTATTCTCCCATAATGATGACAATAAAGTCACGAACGTTGGAACCCCATGAATAGCATTCAAGAGCCATGATAAGCCTTTATGGCCAACCGTTTCCCATGTTTGGGATTGTTGGGTATAAATACCCTACCCTGATGCAGCTCAAAAGGAGGCCAACACTCCATACATCTCTCAGACAGATATCTTCACCACTTACATACTTACCGGAATACTTACTCACCGCAGTAACCACATTC
Source organism: Senecio squalidus (assembly GCA_910822075.1). Taxonomy (NCBI): domain Eukaryota; kingdom Viridiplantae; phylum Streptophyta; class Magnoliopsida; order Asterales; family Asteraceae; genus Senecio; species Senecio squalidus. The sequence goes on from CAJVGC010000508.1 coordinate 52,505,908, forward strand.
CGATCACCTTCTTCAACCAACCACTTGACCACCTTAAGCTCGCCAAGAGCTTGATAGGTTTGCACTGCTTAGCAGGAGGTCAAGGGGTTGAATCCCAAACACCCAAGTTACTGAGCCTGTCAATCCTTGCTCTAACATCGTGGGAATGGACTGGCTAGCTACGCATCGTGCCGAGATTGTCTGCTACGAGAGACTCATCCGTATTCCTATACCAGATGATGTACCTTTACTTATTCATGGGGACGAGACCGGGAAACGCCTCAAGGTCATTTATAGCTTGAAGGTGCGAGAGTATATTCGTCGTGGATGTTCCTTCTACCTAGCTCATTTGGTGAAGAAGGATTCTGCGACGAAGATTGAGGACATACCGATTGTTCGTGATTTTCCCGACATCTTTCCCGACGATTTTCCTGGACTTCCTCCCCAGCGACAAATAGAGTTCCGTATTGATCTTGTTCCAGGAGCAGCGCCGGTGGCGAAAGCTCCATATCGTTTAGCGCCTTCAGAGATGGTCGAGTTATCTAAGCACATTCAGGATTTAGTTGATAAGGGTTTTGTTCGCCCTAGTTTCTCTGCATGGGGTGCTCCAGTTCTCTTCGTGATGAAGAAGGATGGCTCCATGAGATTGTGCATCGACTATAGAGAGCTGAATAAGTTGACGGTGAAGAACCGTTATCCAATTCCTCGCATTGACGATTTGTTTGATCAGCTTCAGGGTTCGTGTTACTTTTCGAAGATAGATATTCGTTCTGGTTACCATCAGTTGAGCATTCAGGAGGATGACATACCGAAGACTGCCTTTCGTACTCGGTATGGTCATTACGAGTTTCTAGTTATGCCGTTTGGTCTGACAAACGCGCCTGCATATTTTATGGACTTGATGAACCGAATTTGTCGCCCTTACCTCGACAAATTCGTGATTGTGTTTCTTGACGATATCCTCATCTATTCCCGTAATCGTGAGGAACACGAGGAGCACATACGTCTAGTCTTGGAGATGTTACGAAAGGAAAAATTTTCCAAGTGTGAGTTTTGGTTACCCGCGGTTCAGTTTCTTGGCCACGTGGTCAGCGCGAAGGGTATTCACGTTGATCATGCCAAGATTGAAGCCGTAAAGAGTTGGGTTGCACCAAAATCAGCTACCGAGATTCGTTCCTTTTTGGGTCTCGCGGGTTATTATCGGCGCTTTATTGAGGACTTCTCTAGGATCGCTTCTCCTATGACGAAGTTGACTCAGAAGAGCGAGCCGTTTGTTTGGGGCTCGGATCAAGAGAGTGCCTTCCAGTTGCTGAAGGAGCGGTTATGTGATGCTCCTATTCTTAGTCTGCCGATTTGGACTAAGAATTTCGTTGTTTATTGTGACGCCTCGATTAAAGGCATGGGTTGTGTGTTGATGCAGAATGGCAAGGTAATTGCGTATGCTTCTCGACAGTTGAAGATTCACGAGAAGAACTACACTACGCATGATCTCGAGTTAGGAGCCGTTGTCTTTGCTCTCAAGATATGGAGACACTATCTTTATGGGACTAAGTGTACCGTGTTCACGGATCACAAGAGTCTTCAGCATATCTTCGACCAGAAGATGTTGAACATGAGACAGAGACGTTAGGTTGAATTGTTGAATGACTATGATTGTGATATTCGCTACCATCCGGGTAAGGCGAATGTGGTTGCTGATGCGTTGAGTCGCAAGGAGACGGTGAAGCCGGTTAGGATCTGTTCCATGGTTATCTCACTTCAGACGAGCTTGAAAGCTCAGATTCTTCTGGCACAGCAGGATGCTATGACCGAGAGCCGTCTTAAGGACGAGGGATTGTTTAGTCTAGCTCGACAGTTAGAGCCGAAGACTGATGGAGTTCTCTATTTCCTTGAGCGTATTTGGGTTCCGGTCAGCATTAGACAGTTGATATTGGACGAGGCTCATAAGTCCAACTATTCCGTTCATCCAGGTTCCGATAAGATGTATCAGGATCTGAAGGAGTCTTATTGGTGGCCTGGGATGAAACGAGCGATTGCAGTATATGTTAGTAAGTGTCTGACCTGTTCTAAGGTCAAGATCGAGTACCAGAAGCCATCTGGGCTTCTACAGCAACCTATGATTCCCGAGTGGAAATGGGAGCGCATTACTATGGACTTCATTACGAAGCTTCCGAGGTCTTCCGGTGGTTTTGATAGTATTTGGGTTATCGTCGACCGTTTGACGAAGACTGCTCACTTCATGCCTATTAGAGAGACGTATCAGCTAGAGAGACTTGCCCGTTTATATATATCCGAGATCGTGTCTAAGCACGGTGTTCCCGTGTCGATTATTTCTGATCGCGATGCTCGATTTACTTCACGTTTTTGGCAGTCTTTTCAGCACGCTATGGGTACGAGATTAGATATGAGTACGGCTTATCATCCACAGACAGACGGTCAGAGCGAGAGGACCATTCAAACACTGGAGGACATGTTACGAGCTTGTGTTATAGACTTCGGAGGCAGTTGGGATACGCATTTACCGTTGATAGAGTTCTCGTACAACAACAGTTATCACACGAGTATCAGTTGTGCACCGTTCGAGGCTTTGTATGGCCGTAAGTGTCGATCGCCCGTGTATTGGGCCGAGATTGGAGATAGTCATGTCACTGGTCTTGAGATCATTCAGGAGACGACTGACAAGATCTTCAAGATAAAGGAGCGTTTAGTTGCTGCTAGGGATCGACAAAAGAAATATGCAGACAGGCGACGGAAGCCCTTAGAGTTCAGCGTTGGGGATATGGTTGTGCTGAAAGTATCCCCGTGGAAAGGGGTTGTCCGCTTCGAGAAGCGCAGTAAGCTGAGTCTGAGATACACGGGTCCTTTTCCGATCATAGCCCGTGTCGGCCCGGCTGGTTACAGACTTGATTTTCCGCCAGAGTTGAGCAGTGTTCATAATGTCTTTCACGTTTCTCACCTGAAGAAATGTCTTGCTGATGATTCACTTCTGGTTCCATTGGAGAACCTCCAGATCGACGATAAGCTTCATTTTTTCGAGGAGCCGATAGAGATTGTAGACCGCGATGTCAAGCGTCTACGTCAGAGTCGAATTCCAATTCTTAAATTTCGTTGGAATTCGAAACATGGAGCTGAGTTTACTTGGGAGCGCGAGGACGAGATGCAGAGGAAGTATCCCCGTCTCTTTCCAGGAGGCAGTACCTAGTGATGATTTCGAGACGAAATCCTTTTTACGTGGGGAGACTGTGACAACCACAAATTTTGAGGTACTAATTCCGAGTTTAACTCTTTCTACTTATCGTTATTTCATTTTGACCCATTTTATTATTTCGATATTTCGATTATTTACACTTGCGTTAGTGTCGGATTACGTTTACTATCTTTTGTTTTATGTCCTTTGCGACTAAAACGTTTATTTAACTAAGTGCCTAGCAATTTTAAGTATTCTCGTAGGTTAATATTGGTATTTTAAAGCCTTCGTCTTTTCGAGAAATTAAAGTTTAAAAAGTTACAAAATCTACCCTCAAACTAAAAATCTATTACAAGGTTAGTCCTTTAATGGAATCTGTTACAAATTCAGTCCTTTTAACGGACAAGTTAATGGACCAGTTAAGTCCAAGAATGCTGCAGCATTCCCTTAGAATGCGACGCATTCTGGAGCATTTCAGATCAAGCCAAAAATGTTGTGGTTGCTTTATTGGAACCCCAACTTACATGCAACCATGTGATTTCTGAACAAAACTTGCTCTATTTGGTATGGATGAGTAAATTATGGATCCTTGACCATTTCAACTCATCTCTCATCCCAATTTTGATCCTTAAACCAAATTCAACCCATTTGGTCAAACTTGTGTCTCTCTCTAGAACTCAAACTCTCTCAAGTTCCTTTCATTTTCAGGAACTTTTAGAGAAACAAATCACATTCCAAAGTGATCTTTGAGTAAGAGAAAGACCATTTGAAGATTTCATTTGAGTTCCTTCATATTCCGGTAAGTAACTTTCATCAAGAACTCCTTCTTTGACTTTTTATGTCAACTTCTTATTTGACACAAAGTGAATACTAACATCTCTTGTGTTCTTGCAAGGAGCTTTTTCTCAACCAAAGCTCACTTTCATATTGTTCTTGAGTTGGAGGAAATTCTTCCACTTTAAGAAATTCGGTAAGTAAAATCCTTGTAAACTATTTCCTTTCATTTTTGTTCTCCTTAAAAGTCCGTTTCTAACATTTCATATTTCTTGCCTAAATGGAGCCTTTTCTCCATACCTTGCTTGCAAAACTCTTCTGGCTCATCTTGGAGTTCAAGAGTTTATTCCGGCGAAACTTGGTAAGCAAATTCCTTTCCTAAACGTTTTCTTTCATTTTCTACCTAATAAACCATAAATAAACGGTTTTCTTTTTCTTTCTTCTTATTGGAGTTTCTTATCCTCCACTCTCACTTAGAAGTCTTTTTCGGCGAAGTCCTTGAGCATTCTTGCCATTTCAAAGACTTTTCGGTAAAAATTACCTTTTTACCCTTCCTTGCTCTTTTCTTTTATTTTCTATTTGACACCTTAAAACTATCTTAAAAACATGTCAATATGATTAAAATGATTTATAACACTAAATATCTAAAAGTTGTTTAAAAACTTAATAACTTGCCATGTTAATAGGTTATTAGAAAACTTGACCGAAAATGCTATATTTAACATATATAAAACCGGATAATAACATATAGGTTTATTAGTAAATTCCATATCGAAAATGTTCCAACACTTCTCTTGAATATTAGTGGACTCGTAAGAATCTAAGTAATCTATATCTAATTATTACTATAAACGAACTTAACGAAAAATAACTCAAATCTTATAAAAACTTGTAAAATAAATATATGTATGAAAAATCTATATTTTATAAACTACTTATGAGTTATTTGGATTAAACACTCTAAATAACAATCTGTAACTATTCGCTTAAAACTCGAACTAACTAACCGACACTAAAACGGCTTAAACGATTTTTTACAAAAACTGAAAATATTGTTGTCTGACCCCTGAATGCGCCGCATAGGGCCTCCTATGCGCCGCATTTCAGGCAATTTCAGCATCGTTTTCGTTTTGTTGCGTATTTTGACGATTTTAAGCATACGGAAACCTATTTTTAGTATACGTAAAGTATTATACACTGATAAACATATGTTTTGGACTCAAAACATAATCACAATCTTAAACAATATATTATTTACTAAAACATACTTTAAAACGTCCTTTATCGTTAAATCGGTTATTTCTCCGAAAACGACCGAATCTTTGATTTTAAACCTAATCTTTTAAACAAACTTTTATAAAACTGATTCTAATTATATTTTACTCAAATATTCAAATTTTATCTTTAAAAATATTCAAACGAGTCAAAGGTTGACTTTCGTTGACTTTGACTTTCGTTGACTTTGACTTCCTTTCAAAACGGTTGACTTTTGTTGAATTTGACCAAGTTATCTATCTTTAATATTGACTTTGGTTAACTTTGACTTTAGTTGACTTTGATGTAGTTGACTTTGACCATAGTTGACTTTGACTTTGGTTGACTTTGACTAAATCTAATACTCCTTTTAACGATATTCCTGGTAGTCACTTTGGGCTCGGATATCATTCCTAACTAATCGTATTTATAAACTTAAATAATCGATATTTCTAAAAGTCGTCATCGACTCGAAATATCAAATAGTTTTATTCGTCTTCTCGTTACGACCTATCGCCGGAGAATTCGACGACTTTAAATCTAATTACTTATCATTCGTCTAAAACTCTGCTAAACTCTAATATTTAATACAACTTTAATTAATACGAGGCTAAACCTATTACATTAGAGATACTTAGACCTTTTATGTCTTATGCTAGGGTACTTAGGCGGTGGATCTTATACCGCGTATCTTTGAGTTTCCGACACTCTTACGCTTTATTCGCTTTTACGCTACTTGTGAGTTATTCGATGCCCTTTTACCGCTTTATAAATTTTACTTCGGGCATGATTAGCGTAACTAAATTTTATATATCTTGTTTATGCAAATTAGATTATGATGCCTTAGTATTATCGTGTTACCTTACTTACTTATATGGCCTTGGTGGTAGTATAAGGCCCCGTTTACACACTTGACAACTCTTATTGAACCTACGGGTATATATATAGATCTATTTGGGTTTAACAAACCCTCATCGCCGTATTGGGATTTTGTCGGTGTGTGGTCCTTGCGGACTGATGTTATTACCGTATACTATTTCATTGACTAAACTTAGCTTAACACACTAAGGGGGTTGTTGCATTTTATGTTTAGGTTCAAGTGTATTATTCTAGGCTAAGGATGTTCATTTTGCTATTTGCTATTTAAATCAAGATATGTGTTTACTACTAATGATTTTACTAAACCTATTCTAAACTTTGGGTCAAAAGCTTTATTACTTATGTTTTATTAACTTTACGAATAACCCACCAACATTGTGTTGACGTCGTTTTTAACGCTATTTCAGGGATTTGAGGTTACTAGATGATGCTTGTTATTTGACTACGTGGATCTTGCTTGGGAACTTGTTTTGATTTATGTACTAGTTCTATTAGGATCCGTCTGTCACTTTTGTATTCGTATTATTTCCGAAACCTTGTATTTTGTAACTTTGTAACTCGATAACTTATATTTAATTCGATGTTACCCTTTTGTTATTTATTTTGTTGTAACCTACGTCTCTGATTACACTAATATTGTACACCTGTGGTTTCCGCCTGAGCGGGATGTGACATAATATTTATAAAATTATTGGCTAAAATATGTTATAGTTAAGTCTTACCACTTACGTACCTCTCAATGTAGCAAACATATTCAAAATTTATTTATTATGTATTAATAATATGTTTTTAATACATGTCAATTACATATACATTAAATATACAGATGAATAGTCATTCATGATAAAGTCGAAATGTCTTTAAAAATGAATAATTCGAATACGATCCAATAATTTATTGCATGTTGAAAAACATAAATCATTCTATTAACATTTATTTAAGCATTATTTTTTTTTATATTCTTTTTTAGAACGGCTATATTAGTGATTCGGGGTCACAGTGACATCCGTTTGGACAGGGTATGCGACCCACGAAACATATACAAAAGTTAGTTATTTTCTAATATTCATCAACGGAGGAAACCCCAGAGGAAGGCTCTAACCCAAAACCTCTCATAGGGGAGGACAACCTCTTACCAATGGGACAAACCTCCGTTAACATTTAAGTTTTATTTGATGTGAAAAAAAAGGTGTAAAGTTCCACCACAATTTCAATAATATTTAAAATTTAATAGGGGGATATCGTGCGTTGCACGAGTTCGCGTTTTTCGTCGATGTGTGTTAGTTCGATGGCTCTGTCACTCTTTGGTGGCTGTTAGAACGGTTACTAACCTCGGGAAGGACAGTGTGATTTGTGTAAGCAATTGTACTGGTCAATAGTCAATGACCAATAATCAACTTTTTGTAAATTCGGACAAAATAGTAGTAATAATCGTTTAAGCAACTTCAGGAATTAATTTTTATAAAAAGTTTACATACTTTGAAGTTACATCCCAAGCCTCATCCCACCCTAAACCTTCTTAATCCATAAGCAATCTCATCAATTCGGGTATTGCAAGAGTAGGATGTGTGTCATTTAGTTGCACCGCAACCTTTGTTGGAAACTCTGACCAAACTCTGACCACTCACGTTCAGCTGTTCCATCTTTTCTTTCCTTGAATTTTGAAATAATGTCCTGAAATTATTTCAACATAAAGATTCCAAGTTTATTATCCTTGAATGAGCATTAATATGGAATTAGTATAACAGATACAATATGAAAAGATTGGCAAACAACCTGTAGTGATGCACTGCATAGGAAAAACTGCTGCTTTAGTCGAAGAATTTTTCCTTCTTCCGTAGCATCTCCAGGATAGAGAAAAGCATAAATCTGCCGGTAATAATGAAATCATTACAATCCTATAAAGATTTTATAGGTAATATGGTTTTATTACTTTTCATCTTCTTGTAAACTTAAGGAAAAACTGACCTGTTGAGCTCGAGCATGTAGATCCGCAGCAGACTGATACTGCCCATCATTAAACTGAAACACGTTGAAGTCTTTAGCACTGGCTTTGGCCTCCCAAAGGCGAAGACTATTAGTATTCTTAGTTTTGTATCCCGGAATCGGCACATCATATGCTAAGGCTTGCAGAACCTCTCCCTCCACCCATTTTCGTCTGCAATATTTAAAAATTTCTAACAAAAAATTTGAAGTTGTGCTTACGATCCGGTGGGGAGGACCTCAACATGACCAAAGAATCTGATCGGAAACACCACAACATGGCTGACAACCTCCCAAGGACTAAACTTCTGCAATATTATTACACAAAAATTAGAAAAAGACAATGATAAGCAAATGATTATAAATAATTATCAGGTGAAGTTTGGACCTCAAGCCAATCTTCTGCCATCTCTTCTTGTCCTGCTTTCGAGATACTTTGCTTGAAGAGCCCATACCTGTACCGTAGACCATAACCCCATGCTGGCAAATTTAATGTTGCCATCGAGTCCAAAAAGCAAGAGGCAAGTCTCCCCAAACCACCATTTCCAAGTGCCATATCTTTCTCCTACAATTGTTATAAAACTCACGTTTAAAAGATATGAGTCAGACGGAAAATGAAGTGCATTAACGATATACCCGTTTTGAAAGATGTAGAAACTTACAGATACTGCAAAACTTCGTTCCAGTATATAAGCCTCGGGATTTCCCCGTTCAGCCTATTTTGTTCCAAGTCCCTGAGATAAGCATTAATTTTATGAATATAATATTATAAATCCAGAAATGTTGAACCGGGTGATGATCAAAGTAACGATACTTACAAAATCTTTAAATTTGGAATCTGTGATAAGGTTGAAGGGATTGGACCGATTAATTGATTGTTTTTCAAGATTCTGCAATATCAATGTAAAGGGTGTCATCAAATAATCCTAGAATTTTCAAACAAAACCAAATTAAAGATCTCAAAAACAATTATTCACAACCGACAAAACAACCCATTTTACTAAAACTAATGTATTATTCAGTTCAGAGATATTACCGTCCTCTGTTGTTCAGGTGGTGCATTAGCAAGTGCAGAAGACAATGCGGTAACAGGTATTGGCTGTTGCATAGCGGCAGCGCTGGCATCTCTCGGAACCATACCACCCATGTCGTAAGGCACAGGAAGCATTCCTCCGCCCATATTTCCATCTGCTACATTTCTACCAGGGTAACGGTACATCCTTCCTCTAGGAACCATCTGAAAAAGGTAAAATTCATTTAATTTGGATACTAATAAATTCTATTTTCAGGACAGATTGGGTGGATTATAGCTTACCTGCGGCTGCATCATTGGTACTGGCTGCTGATTGTGTTGCACGGGACCTGTGCCCCTTCTTCCACCAGGACGTTGACCCTGCTGACCTTGTTGGACAACTGGTACAAAGAAGTTTGGCATAGGACCACCACCTGGCCTCATTCCGGGTACCAGCTGCTGCTGCTGCTGGTAACCAAATCCAGCCTAAACCAAATAAAGAAAAATAGTCAATAGATGCACAAAAAAAAGTAGGAACGACTAAAACTATTGTTTAAGAAATACTACCCGGGGAATCATAGCAGGGGGAAAAAAACTAAGAATTGTCAAAAGATAGTCCACCTTAAAACTAAATACTCGAAAACTTCAAACTACAAAAATATAAAAATAATTTGGAAAAAATGAAGAAATTGTATACCCTGCCATACACCCCTGAGGATGCATCTGTTCACCCCCCTGAGATGGAATTTGCTGTAGGTGCACGTGGAAATGGAAGTAGTAAGAAATTTCTAAGTATCTCCAGTTCTTCGTCAGCAGAAACATCGACACTAAGCTCAATTCTTGTTGTCTTTAGCATAGGTGATTTAGCCATGATGAGTTTTACAAATTCCATCTCAAGAGGTAAGTTACTAAACTTTTGTATATCCAATTTCTCAAGATGATCCAACTTCAAATCCGAGAAGTCTTTTGGATCAAAAAAGTTCATGGGAGTTGCTCGAACAGGAAATTTCTCATTATTATACATCTAATGAACAATATAAATAAAATGGCAATAAAAATGTAACAGAGCCATTAATATATATATATATATATAAATAATAGTATTATTTACCTTAATAAAAATATCCTCTAACTTTGGGGAGCTCCTGATAATACAAAGAGCGGAAGTAATCTCATGTTGTTCCACTAAGCACACATCCAAATAATGTCTCCATTTACTTGACAAAATGCTCGTTCTCAACGCATCTCGGATTGGCATAAGAGTTAAAATATTTTCAATTATATGTTGAGGAAGTGCGCTGATTATATCAGTACTTACGCCTTGATCATTCATCTTTTTCAATCTTCCTCAGATTTTGTACTCCTCAATCCAAGGCTGCCACAGAGTACATAAACCAAACTATTTATTCGCATAACATTAATCAAATATTTGCAACAGATGAAACAATACTCTCACTCAAAATCGAACTCAATCCTGGAAAATAGCACTACTAACACAATTCGTTTACCGAACCATATTAATCAAAACAATTTCATAAACGCCTAGCATACTAACTTAAACATAATCAAAACAATTTCACAAACCTTCTATCACCATATCCGAAACCTCCAGCAGGACTTCCACGGCGCCCGTCATAACCACCATCATCTCGCCTAAACCGTTTAAACAGCGGCGGAGACCTCCGACGCGGAGGCGAATGACCACCACCACCACCACCACCACGTCTATGACGATACTGCGGCGGAGGAGAGCCAGGCGGATTGAGGCTTTTGATTGCTCCAACAACCCAACCGTATTCTGAACGTCGACACTGTTAATGAAATCGACAATGTTTAATGAAAACAACGACACCGAGAAGAAAGTTATTAGAGAACGAATGAGTATTTTGTGTGTGTGTGTGAGATGATGAAGCGGTAGAGACAGGTGTAGACACGTGGTTAGACACGCGTAAGAAAATTAGTAACCGTTGGCTTGTATAGGGCTGTGTTATTGGACTGGGCTAGGCAACAATCCAAGAAATCCGGGTAAAAGCCCAGTAAGGGCACGAAACCATAGGAGTGGACAGAATTTAAACTAAAGATTAATATGAGTGTACTTGGATATTCTTTTATCTCTAAAATAAATGTAGTGGTTTAGTATTTAGAATCTTTTTTTATAAGTTTTAAATATATTTTAACAGGTCAAAGTTTATAAATTACATATTTAATCATACCATCATTTAATAATTGATAACTACATTTACACAAACATTTTGTATCTAAACAAGTATTCTGTGATAATCCTACCATACATTTTCTATCAAAATAATTTATCAAGCATAGTAATATTTTAAATGACTTGAATAGAAATTTGATTTTGAAATTTGAAACCAAATAACAAAATTATCCCGAAAAATGTATTAACATCTTTAGTACAAGTTATTACCAAAATTATATTTGAAGGGATTAAATTTCATAGTTGATGTTAAATATAAATATTGATGATGATTGAGAATATAATAAAACCACCACCAAAGTGATTTGTTGGTAAGTCGTACGATGTCTTAATAAGAAGTTTGAGTTTCAAACATCCTTATACAACATGTGAGGGATGATTGGGAAAAAAGTTAAAAATTGTTGATGAAAATACTCCAATCAGTTTACGTATAACTTACTCAAAGCGATCGACCTTTATAATAAATTGAATTATAACAAAATCTCACTCTTTTTATGACGGAGAATTTGAAATAGTGGTAACATCTTTCTTGGGGACTTTGATGATGGTGGATCTAGGAGAGCCCAATTTCAAATTTTATAACATTATAATATATAATTAAAGTGTGAATATGTCCCAAAACAATCAAATTTGTTTTGGATTATCCAAAAAAGTATATGTTATGAGATATATTAGTTTCTATGATGTGTTTTTAACATAATAATTATTGCTATGAATTAATTTATATCATCCCAAGACTTCTAACTTAAGACATGCGAGTTGTCTATTAACGAAGAGGTTGTGAGTAATATTTGTTTGCCTTCTAAAAAATTATATTGTAAAATAAACTTTTTGATTGAAATGGTTTAATTTATGGATTATGTTAATAATGAAAAAACTGAATTATAATTAGGGAATGATGTTAAGTCGCGGTGGCAATTGATCGATATTTGGATAAACGTTTATCAACTGTAAGAGGTCTAATTAGATGAAAAAAATTAACATAAATAATAGTTAATGAAAAATTGGATGGCTAAAGGTTTGGACACATTGTTAATATTTATAAAATTATTGGCTAAAATATGTTATAGTTAAGTCTTACCACTTACGTAACTCTCAATGTAGCAAACATATTCAAAATTTATTTATTATGTATTAATAACTAGATTATTGTCCCGCGTTAGCCGGGATAAAAATAAAAATAAAATCGTAAATTTTATGTTATATAGATTTTAAGTTTTTTGTAAAAAGACAATGTTATATATATATATATCTTTAATATATAATAAAAGAGAGGCCTTAAATGGCACATGGCGAAGTAAGGACCCTTAGATGGGTTAACTTATTTGATTTCAACCGTTAGATCAAATTGATGATGTCATCAAACACTATTTTCATTTTAGTTGTCCCACATCGCTTCAGGTATGAAACTTTTTCATACTTCTAGCCTATATATATCATATGCCTTTAGTTTTTCCTACTTTGTCCCACATCGCTTCATGTATGAAACTCTTTCAGACTTCTAGCTTATATATATCATATGCCTTTGGATTAAAATATAGTTCGACGGTAATTTTCGGGTCAATCGGGTCAAACTCGAAACCCGACAAACTGGAACTATTCTATCCGAAACCCGACCCTATTTATGAATCGGGTGTTGCCTTAAATGCCACATGGCGAAGTAAGGACCCTTAGATGGGTTAACTTATTTGATTTCAACCGTTAGATCAAATTGATGATGTCATCAAACACTATTTTCATTTTACACCCTTTTACAAAACATAATTACATTATCTCTTTAATTCCAATCTCTACTTAAATAAAAACAAAATTCCAATTTACTTAAAAAAATTTCTCTCAATTTGAACTATGATTTACATTATTTTTATTTAAAATCTCCTAATAAAAAATATTAAAACATGTGTATAAACGTAAAAGTGTTTATGTTATTATAACTATAAACAACATGTGTATAAACGTAAAGGTATATATATGTTATTATACGTATAACATTGTCTTTTTATAATAACCTAAAATCTACATAAACATAAAGTTTACAATATATATATATTCATGTTTATACACATGTTGTTTATAGTTACAATGACATATATATATTTATGTTTATACACATGTTTTGATATTTTGTATTAGGGGATTTTAGAATAACAATAACGTAAATTATAGTTTAAATTGAGAAATTTTATAACTAAATTATAATTATGTTTTTTATTTTAGTAGAGATAGAATGAAAAATAGAATGTAATTATGTATTGTAAAAGGGTCTAAAAAACAAATAGTTTTTGATGACATCATCAATCTGATCTAACGGTTGAAATCAAAGAAATTAATCCATACAAGGGATTTTACTTCACCACGTGACATTTAAGGCTCCTCTTTTATTATATATTAAAGATATGTTGTTAATACATGTCAATTACATATACATTAAATATACAGATGAATAGTTATTCGTGATAAAGTCAAAATGTCTTTAAAAATGAATAATTCGAATACGTACGACCCAATAATTTATTGCATGTTGAAAAACATAAATCATTCTATTAACATTTATTTAAGCTTTACTTGATGTAAAAAAAGGTGTAAAGTTCCACCACAATTTCAATAATATTTAAAATTTAATATGAGTGTACTTGTATATTCTTTTATCTCTAAAATAAATATAGTGGTTTAGCATTTAAAATCTTCTTTCATAAGTTTTAAATATATTTTAATAAGTCAAAGTTTAAAAATAACATATTTAATCATACCATCATTTAATATTTAATAACTACATTTCCACAAACATTTTGTATCTAAACAAGTATTATGTGATAATCCTACCATAGATTTTCTATCAAAATAATTTATCAAACATAGTAATATTTTAAATGACTTGAATAGAAATTTAATTTTGAAATTTGAAACCAAATAACAAAATTATCCCGAAAAATGTATTAACTTCTTTAGTACAAGTTATTACCAAAATTATTTTTGAAGGGATTAAAATTTCATAGTTGATGTTAAATATAAATATTGATGATGATTAAGAATTTTAAAACAACCACCAAAGTGATTTGTTGGTAAGTCGTCGTACCAATGTCTTAATAAGAAGTTTGAGTTTCAAACATCTTTATACAACATGTCAGGGATGATTCGGAAAAGAGTTAAAATTTGTTGATGAAAATACTCAAATCAGTTTACGTATAACTTCCTCAAATTAAGCGATCGGCCTTTATAATAAATTGAATTATAACAAAATCTCACTCTTTTTATGACGGAGAAATTGAAATAGTGGTAACATGTTTCTTGGAGACTTTGATAATGGTGGATCTAGGGGAGCCCAATTTCAAATCTTATAACATTATAAGATATAATTAAATTATAACCCCATCATTGAGATGTCATTCGAGTTGGGCAGTGTGCACAACGTTTTTCATGTATCTCATCTCAAGAAGTGTCTTGCTGACGAGTCTCTAGTTATTTTCTTGGAGAGATTGTGCTTGGATGATCAGCTTCATGTTGTTGAGGAGCCGGTGGAGATTGTTGACCGCGAGGTCAAGCGTTTACGGCGGAGTCAGATTCCTATTGTGAATGTTCGTTGGAATTCGCGGATTAGAGATGAGTTTACTTGGGAGCGTGAGGACGAGATGCAGCAGAAGTACCCCCATCTCTTTTCCAGCAGCGGTAGTGAGTAGTAATTTTGAGGACGAAATTCTTCTTACTGGGGAGGTTGTGACATCCCGTAATTTTGAGGTACTAATCGTTACCGTTTATCTTTATTTATATTCGCTTTGGTTTTGACCCAGTGATTTTACTTGTGATTATTCACGTTTATTGCTATTTGTCGGGTTTTATGTTATTTATTGTTTTGTCCTTCGGGACGGAAGCGTTTTAGTTTACCTAAGTGCCAACTAGTTAGTATTCTCGTTTAATGAGTTAGGGTGTTTATGCCTTAAATATAATTTAAGATTAACGTTAATCACATACAAAGTTGGTCAGTTAACGAAAAGATAATTCGAATTTTTTTGTAAAACATATGAGCGGCGCATGCTAAGTCTCGTCGCAGTAACTTTTAACTGCGACGCGTCAACCTGAGTGCACACGTACTGCGCCGTAGTCACTACTGACTGCGACGCAGCGTGACATTCGAGTCAAAAAGTTAAAAACGTCTTTTTCTTACATTTTGAGATCCACAATGCCATTTTCACATGACATTGGTCCGGATTCTCCTCAAAGCGGGTTGTTTAACCACAAGACTAGATCTAAACATATTTCCAACCTTTTCTCTTTGTTAGTTACCTATTATTTGTTGAAGTGTTTAAAAACATATTGTTTAGAACAAAAGTAAAAAAATATTTATATTCAAACGAGTCAAGAAAAGAAAGAAAGATATTATATTTGATTTACTTATCCATTGGAATATCAATGATGACGAAATGAAGCAACTCAAGATCTTTTATGGACCCAGTCGAATGACAACTCATGTAATTACTTAAATTATCTTCATCAAGATACAACAAATAAAATATTAGATGAAAGACGAAGTCCATATATTTTATATCGTTTTGAATTTTGTACGTTTGATGATAATTATAATTTCACCGTAATAATTTTTCATTAGTACTACGTTATTACAATATTCATGTTGTGTGTTTATTGTAGTTAAATCAGAACAAGAAAAGAGTTGACTATCATCGCTATTGGTCTAAATTCAAAATCATGTTGTTTATAATTATAATAACATATAACACATTTATTTTTATATACATGTTTTGATATTTTGAATTTGGAGATTTTAAAATAATAATAAGGTAAATCATAGTTCAAATTGAACTATTCTATAAATAAATTATAATTATATTTTTTATTTTAGTAGAGATGGAATGAAAGAGAAAATGTAATTATGTATAGTAAAATGGTGTAAAATTAAAATAATCTTTGATGACATCATGATCTAACGGCTGACATCAAAGATGTTAACCCATCCAAAAGACCTTACTTTGTCATGTGGCATTTAAGGCCCGTAGTACGTTATGACAATATTCGTGTTGTGTGTTTATTGTAGTTAAAACAAGAAAAGAGTTGCTTATCATCACTCTTCTAAATTCAAAATCAAAAACTTCATTTATAGTCTAGTTTTCCCAAGTTGGCTGAAATCTGTTCGTTTTACCAAATGTTTTACAACAATCATGTAAAAAGAAAATGTGTGATAAATGATTCTAAACGAGGATAGTAACGTCCGCGCTTCGTTGCGGGCATTAGTTGCGGGCATTAGTTGCTATATGTGGTTCCATAATTCATGCATTAATATCATAAAAATATCATAATATTGTTTGGATGATTCAAGATTTACATGTAGCTCCATATTTGACTCTTACTGCCATAGTCTGATGATTCATCTACATACAATTTATACAACTTATAGTAGATATGTGTATCATACAAAAGATTTTCAGCCGTAGATATAATAACTATAGTGGTTGTGAATGTTTTTCGTTAATCTGGAGGCAAAAGATTTGTAGCCGTCGTTTTCAGAATTACAATGGTTGTTGTAGGAGCACAAGCGTAGTCAGTAATTTACACCCTTAAAACGAACTATTCTTCATTCATCTAACCGGCAGGAGTCACATAGGATCAAAAGGTTACCTGTTGATGTTGTAGTAACTTTGTCCTTCCTTGTTTGCAGTGTTTTGACTTCACCTGCTCATTTAGTTTCCTCTTAGTGTCATATCTTTCAATTTGTTCTTACCTTTTCCTCGGTTTGAATACTACCTGATGATGTGGAGCCGGTTTTGTTCTTCTTTGTTTCCGGAGTTTCAGAAGCTTCATCTGCTCATTAAGTTTCTCATTAGTTTTTTGTAAGTGAATATGTTCTTGTGTTTTTTGAGGTTTCACAATTACCTGATTTTGGGAATAACACTCTCTTTGTTGGTTTAGTGGTGGTGTTGGCTTCTGATAATTTCGTCTTTGATGACTCGGTTTGTGCCACATCTGGCTGTGTTGTTGACAATTCAACATTTTGCTCGTCGTTTGCATCTGTATGAGGCATTGACATAATAATATATGTTAAGATGGTGATTATTATGGTATGAGAGATATAAATTTGCTTTCTCTAACCTTCTTGATGCTCTTTCTTAATTTGTTGCACTCAAACTTCGTTATGGCATCAGCAATGGGGTGAAGAAAGTAAAAGGAGCCTTTGTTGAATCACTGTCTGTGATGAATGCTTTAAAGCAATACCTACACATCGAGACATATTTGTTAACGATAGTTAAATGAATGATGTTATATGTATGAATCATATTACCTGTTATTGGGTTTTGGTTGCCAGCCGTGATCTCGGCATGAAGGCGTGGAAGTTTCGTTTGTGACCTTTTTGTTGCAGACTGTACAGGAGTTGTAGTACCATTCCTTAGTTGTACTTATTTCTACAATCGTTCCCTCGCATGTAAATTTAATTGACTGCAATGAGGGACTTGAAATGCTTAGTTTATTTGAATAAAAATAAGGTGAAGATACTTTGGTTAGACTAACCTTGTAAGTGTCTGGGTTCTGCTTAAGCAATTCTGCCAAGGGTGACCGGTTTCTGATTTGTTCCTTGTCGATATCCTCGTATATTTGTTTGCAGATTTGTAGCGGTGGATTTATATTATATTTTTCCTTGTATCTAATTTGTTGGTTTATATAGATGCATTTCTAGCTATGTCTCATAAAAAAATGTATAAATAAATTTAATGTCTATTTTTCTTACTCAGCAATGGACTCTTTTACTTCTCAGATATCAGGGTTGAAGTAGTAGTGTGTTGCTGGAGTGGCCGATAGTTGTAACATTGCTATAAATTTAGATACAAACCAAAGAAGTTAGATGAATCAATGTTTGGGTGAAAAAGAAATTTCTAAATTATTTACTTTTGTTTTGTGTTTTGTATTGTGTATCTCGACAGGAGCTGACAGCTAGTATATATGGCCGGTTTTTCCATGGCCTCAAATGCGTTCTTGTCAAAGTTAATTGCCATTTCATTCCAAATTGGGATTTCAATGATGTTGCCACTATTCATGAAACAAATTTGATTATTGGTATTAGGATGTGTTATGGTCTATTTATAGAATTTGAAAAGTTTCTTAATTACTTGAGATTTTCAATATCGATAATTCTTCTATTGTTTGATTTCTGTTTGGATTTCCTAATCCTCTGAGATCCCCAACATGTTTCACACAACCTATGTAATACCTGTGAGAATGTAATTCTTTTCAAGTCCTCGAGATAACTGTTTGATGCCATTTTTTGGTTGTCTAGGAGTATGCAACAATATCCCATTCGTGTTGGGTCTGGCGGGTTTCTGGTGATCCACTTACGATACACTTTAACTACTATTATCTTGTTTGTGTCATTTGGCTTTAAATCGTTGATGGTAGTGATGCATCTATCTGTCATCCTGAATATAACATAGATGGCAGTTAATGTTATAGAAGTAACGATGAATTAGAATGATTATATGTGTATATTAATCGGTGAAACCTGCATGTTTCAATTTTCATTAAGAAATCTTTATAGACTATGTTTTTTGAAGTATTTTGTGGGTGATCTTCTTGTTGTTTGATAAGTATTTTTAACCCATAAGGCGATGTTGCTCTAGATAATGCAACATATAATTGTCCATGTCCAAATATCGCCTTGGCTGTTGTTTATAGTCATCGCATAACAAACTTTCACCGGGAATTGTTTTCTTCTGAAAATAAATGGTAGCTTTGGATCTTTGTTCATTAAGTTAATTCTTGGAATAAAAACTTTTTCTCCGACTCTTGTGCCCGTGATCACTTGTGCCTCAATGACTCTAGTTAATAGTTGCGTGATTATCATCCTTGTGCCATTACATAGTCCACCAACTAAGTTGACATTTCTTAAAAGCATGACGGGTGCTCCGGTTTTGAGCTCAAGTCGATGAGGCGGCAAACCCGGGAAGTTGAGAGTATTCAAGTATTCAACGGGATAGAGCATTTCTGTTTCGCCTCCATCATTTCCGAAAGGAGTTGCTTCATCTGAGCTCACATAAGTTGTAGTTTCTCCTTCTAGCACCGATAACACTTTCAAATTGACGAGGTCAACAGTTTCATTTTTTGGACAAACTAAACACTTCATTTTCTTTTCAAATCATTACGAATATTATTAATTAGAGTATTTGACTAGTCAAAGAGAAGTAAACTTAGAAAGAATGGTATTTTTTAATCTATAAGCAAAGTCCGTTACATAAGCAAAAGAAGGATTGAAAGAATTAATAGATATTAAACGGACCTTGATCGAAATGAACGTGTTACATAAATTTTAAATAGTTGTAAGAGAGTAAGAAGTAAAACCCGAAAAAATGATACTTTTTCAATGAAAATTTGCACAGAAATTTAACGAATTTTGACCTAATTGGTTATTGTATCTAACTAACTTTGTTTTTTATTCGAAAAATAATAAACTTTCCTTTCGTTAACATTGTATGTAAAATTTAACTTGAAATTTCGTTAATTTTTCATATTAGAATTATAGACGATCTTTTTCATAGTTAGGTGTGATATATGTTCTAAATATCACCATTTATATTGATTTACGAGAAACAAGTTAAAACTGCTTTCATATTTAATTAAAGGAATTGTTAACCATTGACTCAGGGACAATGATTAATTCTAATAAAATGCATTAATTGAACTCATAGTTTTAATGTTTATATAGAATATATTCTATATCTTTCATATTTATATAGAATTTTAATAAATTGTCTTTATGAAATCATTAATTATAGAATAATATATATTTAATATAAAAATGGAAACCATGAGTTAATTTAATACATTTTATCAGAATTAATCGTTATATATTAAATTACAAGATTTTTTCGATATCTTCAAATATTGAGCTTAAATTCAAAAAATGATAACATAAGACGATCAGCATCAGCATAAGTTATATAAGATATATCACATGTATATGTGGAAAATTCATAAAAATATTATATTTCGATAATTAACGAGATTGCAAATTAACTTTTATATACAATATTAACGAAATAAAAGTTTATAATTTTTTTTAATAAAAACAAAATTAATTACCCACAATAACAATATGATCAATAATCGTGTTACATTTCGGTGTAATTTTTCTTTTTTAATCCATAACCAAAAAGGATTAAAAGAAATAAAAAAGGTAAAGGGAAGTTAAAAGTCAGTTGTATTAAAGCTGTAAAGTATGGTTTTTAATTTATTTTATTTTGAAGTAAGTATATGTTTTAAGTTTCATACGCTGTAAAGTGGCCTTAAACCCCTACGAATCGCATCATATTTGTCCCCCATGCCTTTACTTTCTACAATCATCTTTATACTTACTTTTTATTTCTTCATTTGAAAAGTTGGTTGCGTGACGAGGTTGATCATGGTCGTGGATGCGGTCAACGTCAGTTTCGACTGTTAATTCAGCTTAGAGTCTTTCGTGTTACCTATGCGATCACACAAGGGAGAGTGACCTCTTCCCGGCCATTTTTGGTTCGTGATTTTGAAGATTTAAACGGGTATACATTATTGTGTGGTGTGTTGCATATCAGTATATGGATTATATAAACAAAAATGTAACTCAAATATTGTGCGGAGTACATTTTAGTATGTTTATAAAGCAATAATTACAACTTTTTGTTAGTAAAATTATCAACCTCGAGAATAGTATACTAAAACTCGTTGTGCAAAACAAATAGTTTCAATGGTCTTATAAAGGAAATGTACTTGTAACCAATAAATTTCGGTTTTGAAAGAGTATATTATTAACTAGATTAGACCCGTGCGTTGCACGATTGGATAAATTTTTCACAAATAACGGAATAAAATTTTATAACAAAGATCAAGAAAAACGGAAATATTACTTCAACCAAAAAAATTAGTTGTAAGAAATTTATCAAAACAAAATACAAAGCAAGATAGTATGGCTACTAAAAACACGTAGAATCAAATGATATGTTCTTAATCACTTGAAAACTAACAACTAACACAAGATCTATATGAAATTAACTTATAACTCAATTTACAAACAAAGTTGTAGTGAATAGTAACATAAAGGAGTATAATAATCTTTTCTTGATTAATAATAGGTGGTAATGTGGTATCCTTTATTTGGATCAAATTACGAATTTTTAAAAGTTGAATTACCATTAATCATTAATACAACAAACACAAAACATGTCATGACACCCTCAATATACTATTTTCCCCTGCTAAGGCGTGTCTAAGCATGCTTGAGCACAAGAATCTGCTTTGTAGGTGCCAGATGCAAAATAAAAAACATAAGATTTAAATTTATCACCTGTTTAGCAACAAAAGTATTACAAAGTTAATATCGAAAAACAACTAAATAAAATAATGTCATTTTCCATTTATTATTAATTATCTAAATATAAAAACTAAAAGGCTATTTAAAATTGAAGGAGATAATAAGTTAAAGAGTTTAATACCATAGGTCTTGCAATAATCTACTTAGAAGAGATCAACAAAATGGCTCATAAAACATGTAAATAACATGGGAAAAAATAAAAATAAAAACAAAAACACATAATATGCTTCTCCATTGTAATTTCAAATTCTTAATTATATGTAAAATATTGTTAATTATACCTTCACCGATTAATATGAATATATGTATTTAAACGATATTGATCTAATAGTTAGTATTCAAAAGAATTTATAATATAAAACGACTAATTTAATATCTATTAAATTCAATATAGTCTTAATTGTCTTCTTATTTATTTCTTTCATATATTACATTACATCAATTAATCACGTATTTTGACTTCGTTTTATAATTAAATTTGTTTTTAAACACGATAATACAATTTTCTTTTAATATGAATATTTTGGTTACTTAGAATTAATTGTCTTAATTGTCTTCTAATTAATCACCTATTTTGACTACATTTTATTGAATAAATTTAAATTCTAGTTTTTTTCATATAACAAAAATATAAGGACTTTTTACTTTTTTAAAAAATTTATTAGAATAGCAGTAACATAATTGACTATAGCCGTTTAGAAACATTAACTTCATTATCTATTTATTAATTATTTACTAATTATTAATGCACTGAAAACAATTATTAATTTACTTTTTATTAGTTATTAATGTTATTATTACTAATAATCATACATGGCATAAAATAGAAGAGAATGTATGAGGACACGACAAGTAAGCAAAAATCCTACGTGTCAAACAAACACTAACGACACATAAGCTTTTAGTTATCCTTGCTTAGTTATATAGATAGATTTTTCATATGTAATGAAAACCGATGTTTTTGTAAATAGGAAAATAAAGACTGTAGGAACCTTTTAACATGTGTAGACTTGTATAGCATATATAAAGCACCAACATATTTGCTCTAATGAAACTAAGATGACTCATTAACTAAGCGGTTATGTGTTAATGTCTCACGAGAAATAAGGCTATGCGCGTCTTGCGTTAGGCAAAAATAACATACAACACAAAAACATAATAATACAAAACCATCTAACCTAAATGATAACATCATATGTGACCTAAAAGCAAAAAGAAAAAAACAAATAAAGATGACAAGAAATACCAACATTATAGAGAAATTAACATAAAAAGTATTGCAAAAAGACCCTTTCACCAACGGATTTGGTTGCCCTTTCAACATCTTAAGTTTTTAACAATAAAACTTTCCAAGTTTCTATTTTGTTATCGACACTTAATTAAGTTAACAATATGTTTATCTTCTCGTTTATACATCGGAAATTCATCCATTTCTATAGCTAGGTTAATGCATCAGTGATGTGTAGTTAAAGGATATGAGAATGAAAGAATGACTTTTGTTTCCAATATTGTTATTTGATTAATGGGTTATGTTTTTATACGATGATTTTAAGCATATGTTTTCATACGATGATTTTAAGTCGGCACGTTGCTGCAGGTTTTGAACAAAAGTTGAATGTAACATATATTTATAGACGCTTGTTTCGAATTCGTTTATAAATTAGATTTTTGATTTTTCTAAAATCCGTTTCTCTATTTATTAAAGAGTTAATTACATAATTGGTCCATGTGTTTGTTCCAAAACAACGGGTCCAGTCCCTGGGTCGCAATTCCTTCGGACCCAGTCCCTGGACCCTATCTTTGGTTGCACGTTTGGTCCCTCCCACTAACAATCGTTAAAAAATCCCGTTAAATACCCCATGTGACTGGCACATGATGGGTAAAAAAGACATTTTGCCTTTATTTTCCCCTTCTTCCCCAAATCATCTCCAATCCCCAAATCAAAAACCCTAATTCAACAAAACACGATCTTGATATGAAAAGTGGGAAAAAGATTCAAGCTTGGGTAGATTATGATGCTCTAATATCCCAAGTAAGTGTAACACTTTCAAAAGTGGGAAAAAGATTCAAAAACCCTAATTATTCCGTTTTGTAACACTTTCACTCATCGCCAATTCACAAACACCAAGTTTGACTTTGATTTTAAAAATAAAATGGTATATTCACATAAAAACAATTTATGGGATGCGACTGTTGAAGATATATCTCTCAAGTAGAGTTGCGTGAAGTGGTGTGTGACTGGGATGCGAGAATAGCCACGGGCCATGAACTTGAAGAGAATAATTTCTGGTTGAGGAATTTGGTCGAACAGTTAGTGGGTATGTTTCATAAATCTCCTTGTATATGGAATGACATTTTAGTTGGTTCGTACCTTGGTAAAAGGATTATCATATTCTTGATGATAATACAGATCTTGTTAATGTAGAATCTGCAAAAACTGTATTCGTAGGAGATGATTAAAAAACCGATAATTTAGGAGCAAATGCTGTTTGTATATTTAAGTGGCTGATAACTTAACTATTGTTTAATAAACTAGTCAAGCTTAATGTGAGTTACTTGGGGTGGACTTGTTACTTAAAATAGCTGTTGTGAAACGAGGTGGTTAGAGCATCATAATCTACCCAAGCTTGAATCTTTTTCCCACTTTTCATAGATCATGTTTTGTTGAATTAGGGTTTTTGATTTGGGAATTGGAGATGATTTGGGGAAGAAGGGGAAAATAAAGGCAAAATGTCTTTTTTACCCATCATGTGCCAGTCACATGGGGTATTTAACGGGATTTTTTAACGATTGTTAGTGGGAGGGACCAAACGTGCAACCAAAGATAGGGTCCAGGGACTGGGTCCGAAGGAATTGCGACCAAGGGACTAGACCCGTTGTTTTGGAACAAACACAGGGACCAATTATGTAATTAACTCTTTATTAAAATAAATCATAAATTTTAAACATATGTTTAAAACACTCTCACATACATAATGATCTTTACAAATATCATATACTCAGTTTTGAACATTGAGACATTGGATTAGAAATAACCATAACTTTTTCATTAAATTTACTTGGATCTGTGATTATTTTATATGTAATTTTAGTTTACTCATAGTTAACAGGAAAAAAAATTAAGAAAAAAAATTTAATCACTATTCATCAAATAATTAAAAAGATCTTGATAAATGTTAGTATTTTAATATGGGAATAAAACCCACAATTCTTCATTCTTGACATATTTACAAACCAATCAAAGATGGTGGGTATCAACAAAATTTCGATCACTTGACACGATTTTTAGTCAAAATTGTTATAAATTATACAAAAAGTATAGAGTTAAATAAACAAAATGTAACAAATGTTGCTCTTTTCTTTTTGTGTCCAACACTCATAACTTTTTGTGTCAAATCCTCGTAGCTTCTTTCTGTTTTTACAATAATAAAATCAATTACACATCAATAAATAATAAATATTATCTTTTTATTATAGGATATTATTTGTTAAAAAAAAATCACTAGATAGTATTTTCCGCCACCTATGAAATTTGATTCCATGCATAATATTATTATGAAGTGGAACATGTGAATAAGGAAAGGATGGTTAGTTGCATGTTGCATGTTGAATTTTTATTTTTAAAAAGTTTCCAAATTATTTAACCACACTTTTTCTTGTAATTCACAAAATATAATTTGAGTACTAGCAAGAAATCCACGCAATACTACGACAACTAAAATTTTATAATCAATAAAATTACATTAAAGTTTGTTACAACAATTTGAGTATGAAATTAACGTCTATATTACATGTTTTATTTGAGGATATAAAAAAATGCAAACAATCTTTAATTTTTAATATATGATAAAAGATATGCCTTAAATGTCAATGGCAAAGTAAGGTTCATTAGATGAGTTAATTTCTTTAATTTCGGTCACTAGATCAGATTGATGATATCATCAGAGACTATTTTTATTTTATACCATTTACAATACATAATTACGTATCGACTGAAATAATAAATAAAAAAAATTCTAATTTACTTATAAAATCGTTTGATTTGGATTACGATTTACCTTAATGTTATTCTAAGATCTCCTAATACAAAATATCAAAACATGTGTATAAACATAAAATTGTATATGTTATTATAACTATAAACATGTGTATAATCGTAAAGGTATATATATATATGTTATTATACGTTTAACATTGTTCTCTCATAAAAATTTAAAATCCACATAAACATAAATTTACGAGTCAATTTTTATATTTATTCGCGTTATCATGGGACAGTAATCTAGTTTATACGTATTAAAAAAACAAAACTCAAATTTTCATTTATTGAATTTTTTTCTATAAATTTTATAATTGAGAGTTAGTATATTTTTGAAAAGATTTGGTGTTAAAGAAAATATAAAATGACAATCTAATTATAATTAACTAAAGTAAGTGAAAAATAGTATTGTAATTTTACTATTTCAAATTTAGGGAGATTTATATCTACGTCCTTACAAAACTTCAATATTAAGTCAATATCTTTGTAAAAATCAAAATTACGTTAATATCCTTCCAAAATATGAAAAATTCTCATATATATCCAAATTAATAAACTAATAATATTTAAATTATTTTAATATTTAAATTATTCATCTAAATATTAATTAAATGATTTTAATATTTTAAATTATTGAATAAATCAATAAAACTAATCTAAATGCTTATTTAAACAAATATGTCAATGAAGAATCAAATACCGAATGAACTGAATAGATTGAATTTAATGAATAAATTGTTTTAAACATATATTATAAAACATTTATCAATCAAGACGAGGAAGTTTTGCAACCTTTTTCTTCCAGTTAATGCTCAAAATTATAGAAATTAATATTTTTTAAATCTATATTGCGATTATATGAAATTAAGATACATTGGTTAATGTTGGATTAAACCTAACATACTTGAGTAAAAAGTTTAATTGATATTTAGATGAATATTTTAAATATTAAATTCATTTAAATATTATAAATTTATTATTTTGGATATGTATGAGAATTTTTAATGTTTTGGAAGGATATTAACGTAATTTTGATTTTTACAAGAACGTTGACGTTAGATTTAAGTTTTTTGTAAGGACGTAGATGTAAATCTCCCTAAAAATTAACATCAAATATATATATGCTTTATGGATAGCATTATTAATACTTTTCAAGACCGCCATATAAGATAAATATTCAAATTTTGGATTTAATTTGAAACAAAAGCATGAATAAAATGATAAATCCTTTGGATGTTGTTTTCTCATGTTTTTTTTTTTCTTTTTTAAGTAAAGTCTTTA
Source organism: Senecio squalidus (assembly GCA_910822075.1). Classification (NCBI taxonomy): domain Eukaryota; kingdom Viridiplantae; phylum Streptophyta; class Magnoliopsida; order Asterales; family Asteraceae; genus Senecio; species Senecio squalidus. The sequence goes on from CAJVGC010000508.1 coordinate 52,532,853, forward strand.
TTTTATTGTAGACTTGTATTAGATAGTGTTTACATTTTCCTTCATACATAATATTCTAAAACCATACATGTGAGTCTTTCAGTATTATCGGTTATCAATGTTTTATGTTTTACGTAACACAAACTCATGATAAGTTGGTAAAAACAATTCCAAACACCCCTTTTGAATTAAACTCATGATCAAACGAATATTTATTCAACAAACATAGCAAATACAAAACAATGGAAAGAGAATCAAATAACTAAAAAACATTATCTTCTAACTTTCAATATCAAAAGTATAATCTTTGACATTTATAAATACTCTCATTGCTTCCTTCAACATCTTTCATACTCACATCTACACATTAGTTCACTTTTCTCTCTTCATTCGAAAATTATCATCACTTTTTCGGAAACAAAAATGAGGTTTCTTGATCTATGGTTACTTCTAACCATCACCGCGGCCTTTATGGCCACCTTTGCTCAAGCCAAGGGTGGTTCGTGGTCTAATGCTCATGCCACCTTCTATGGTGGTCAAGATGCTTCCGGTACAATGGGTAAGAAAACTCATCCATCTAATCAATAAAAATGCCCCTAGTTGGGCATTACCCCTAATAACGCTCAACTAGGGTCGAGAATGGATCAGGTCAAAAGCCGTCAAAATATGTACTTTTATCGAATAAATCTTTTTAACTTCATTTAAACAATGAGCAAAAAACATGTTTAAGGGTCAATGTAACCGAACACAAATTAAATTTGACATGTACTATAAAAAAAAACCAATATGTTTGAAACAGAAAGTTCGAATGTATGTACAGGAGGAGCATGTGGGTATGGAAATCTCTATAGTCAAGGATATGGTACAAACACGGCTGCACTAAGCACTGCGCTGTTCAACAACGGTCTTACATGTGGAGCTTGTTTCGAGATCAAGTGTTTTAATGATGCCCAATGGTGTCTACATGGATCCATTATTGTAACGGCTACAAACTTTTGTCCCCCAAATAACGGTCTCCCTAATAATGCTGGTGGGTGGTGTAATCCTCCATTGCAACACTTTGATCTTGCCCAACCGATCTTTCAGCACATTGCTCAAGAGAAAGCAGGGATTATACCCGTTCAGTATAGAAGGTAACATAAGCGTGAATGCATATTTTGTTAAAGCGCCTTTTTTAAAATGATTTACGACTTCTTTTTGCATTATATACACAAATTTGGGTGACTTTTAAGCAACGGAATGTTTATTTCACTCTCTTAGACCGTTGTAGATAAAAACGAAACTCAAATTGACCCTTTCTTCATACATAAATGAGTTGAAATTGCCACCTGTAGTGGATTGTAACCTGAAAATCTGGGAGATTATAAGTCCTAACTTTGGTTTGTTGGTTGTATTTGGCAGAGTTGCTTGCAGGAAGATTGGTGGAATGAGGTTCACAATTAACGGTCACTCGTTTTTTAACTTGGTGCTTCTGACCAACGTAGGTGGTGCTGGTGATGTCATCTCCGTCTCTGTTAAGGGATCTAAATGCAGGACATGGCAAGCAATGTCTCGTAATTGGGGTCAAAACTGGCAGAGTAACAGTCTCCTCAACGGACAATCTCTATCTTTTAAGGTTACAACAAGTGATGGCAGAACCGTCATTTCTAACAACGCTGCACCTCCAAACTGGTCTTTTGGGCAAACCTACACCGGAAGGCAGTTCTAATTTATCTTACTCGCAACTCCTAACTGCAGATTTCGTTATTTTTTAATGCTGTATCTCTAGTGTAATATATGATCAAGATCCATTTCCTCTGGTGCTATTTGAACCGCCAGTATTGGATGTGTAAACTAAACTTCCGTTGGGGTCTTTTTAGATGGCCCTGACAAATACAACACCAACAAGGGTTGATGTTGGAACGAGCGTGGCAAATACGAGTGCTCTGTTTAAGGGTTTAAACTTCTCTCGTTAAAGCGTTTAGTTGTGTATTTCATAATCTAATAGCATTTATTATTCCGTAAAGTTTCCATGCCAAACATAATCATAGTTTTGATTAATATCGACAATATGCTTACAATACAAAAGTTACAATACACAAACCAAGTAACAACGAAACAAGAATATCATTTTATTATACTTTTACACATGAAAATATACATATTACATTACATAAACTTGCATCGAATCGAGTACACTACCAAATATCGACCGTATTTGTAATCACCAACAAAACTGGGAGGGCTACATGATATCAACACCCAACAATAACAGCCAAATCTGAATCAAAACAAAATGTTAACAACTAATGAAATAATCAAATTCATAAAGTCTTGTTTTAGCAATTAAAATAAAAAGAAGTTGTACAATTTATTATTGTGATTTTTGTATCAATTAGAGGGGTGTTTGTATCGGTTTATATAATACGCTTATGTAAAGTTTGATAAGCTCATAAGCCCAATTATATGAGCTTATAAACCAAAAAAAAACTAGACTTATGTCAAAATTTACATAAACTCATAAGCCGTTATATAAGCCGAAACAAACACCCCAAAAAAAAAAATTTAAAAGAAATAAATAAATCATTTATAAAAACAAACACGGTATTTTAACGATTGGTAAGCCCGCGAGACCATCATTGTCGGATTTATAATCCAAATTATGACTCCGGAAGCGGGCAGTCTTCATTGCGGATAACCGGAAGAAATTACGGCGGGGAATGGCGATGAGGTGAACCGGTAGAATAAAACGGAGCCTCCGGCAACCACAATGGTTGTGATTGGGTGGCTGAATCCGATTGATTCTGACCATGGCCGTCATCATCGCCGCCGCCGTTTTCTCTTTCCGGTACCGCTCGGATAAGATCAAGTAGTGTTATACCCTAATTGAGGTTCAGGCTTCCTTTTATAAACCCTGATTTGCCAAGCCCAATTAAGTGTTACATTTTTAGCCCTTTATTGTTTGGTGTTATAAAAAGTTTTTTTTTTTTTTTTTTGTTTTTTTGTTGTTCGAGTAAACTGAAAACCGGAATAAAAAGAAATGACAAAAGTAAGTTAACTTAATACGAAATTATTGTTATTTCTATTAGAATTTCTAATTTTTGAAACCGAGTAAGTTGGTATTTTAGAGATCATTGTGGGTATGTGTAAAAAGATAGAGAAAATAACCTTAGAAGAAAAAAAAGGAGACTGAAAATGTATGATAAATTTCAATTGATTTAAATGTGTAATTCTTTAAAACTTGATGCAACACACGAGCTTAAAAGTCCTTGTTTAATACATTTGTCAAATACATGACACGAAATGTTTATAACTGATTTACTATTCCTATAGTATTTTAACTAGGTATATCGTTTCTTTCGAACTTTATATCATCTTCCACAGGGCGGCAAAGAAGGTTTGCAAATATAAAATATGGTTATATTTATCTTCATTAAATGTTTATTATTTAATATAGCACTTTAAACTACTTATTTGATGAATAATCTTTTTTTCTTTTCTTTTTTCTTCTGAAAAAGTTAAGTATTAAATCGAACACCCCAAGTATTCAAACTTTCTGTTCCTTATATGATTCGAACTCATAACCTGTAGGTCGTCATGGAGTGACTCATGTACCGCCATACTATTGAGTATTACTTTGACATACAACTCTATTGACTATCAATCATCACACATATACAACACATGGTAATTTGAATTTGAAATCATAAACATTTAGATCAAATATTGCTATGATGGAGAACAACTATTCACAAATATTTTAAGACGTTTCAGAACAACAATTTACGTACTTTCGGAATTTAAAATGGCAATCTCGTTGGCGATGTGAGGTTAAAGATTGAGACCGTCACTAGTAGGAGAGGATGATCACCGGTAGATTGGACGTTGTTTTGGTTTCTTGAAAGGTGAGTCTGAACGGAAACTGCCTCAATGTTGGTTAATTCTGTTCCCACATTCAGTTTTCAAGTAGCACTAATTCGCAAAATAATTTTGAAAACAAAAACAGAGGAAACGCGAGACTTAATATGAAGCCATGCTACGGATAAATTACAATAAAATAGGAACCTACTATATGTATGTATGTATGTGTTTACTGTTAAATCAAATTCCACATTTGAAACATGTACATGTAGTTTGGGTGTTATGACGTTAAGGAGCATTGGTTGCCATACATGGTGTCGTATCCATTAACATGAGTATGATAGAAGCACCAAGACGTTTTTTTGACTATAGAGTGTTGGAAGTATTGGATTTGTTGATTTTGTCATCTCGAGGGGTTGTTGGTGAAGATACTGCTGCGTGATAAGATGAAGACGCAAGTTGAGCAACTGCTGGGATGGCACCACCTATAAAATATCATCATTCAATTAATGACGAGACTAATTGATTCGGTTACAACCAAAACTATAATTAAATCTAACTAACCTGCCAATCCCGCACAAGCTGACGAGAACACTATTACTGGTGGGGCCTGCATCAAAATTTTCAGAAACGGTAAGAAATGAAAGGAGGATAAACAGAAACCGTTTGAGATATAACAGAAACCAATCAGGAGATTAAACAGAAACTAAATGCGAAATATTATGTCGCTCAATGGAAGTAAGTGTCCAACAAACTGTGGTAATAAGGAAACTTACACCAATCAAAAAATGCAACCACATAGGTCCTTTCACACGCCTTTGAACAACCGGCATCACTACAACAAGTAAATCAACAAATATTATAACGATATAAAATAATATCTGATCTGTCAAAATCTATGAAAATCAGGTTACAACCAAGCTTGAATCAAACAAGAAGATTAAGCACAAACCTAGATTAAATCCGTAGAAGGCACTTGCCACACCACCAACAGCGGAACCAATCTGAATTGTTAGCAAGAGAGAGTACATTAGGATGAGTTATATTAACATGGAAGAAGAAAATTTGTCGTACAACTGGAAGCAAGTTATATAAAATTTATTTTTAACAACATAGAAACCGTAATCAAGTTTATGCGTACAGGAAGAGAAATAGGCTGTTACCATAGAAAAACTATCTCGGATAAGAGGTCCAACGGTCCACGCACTCGTTTCCTGCCATCAATCAGAAACATATAACAAACTATTTTTCGGTATGCGAGCGTAAACAGAAAGGAGAGTTATAACACAGCTTAGAAGTTACCATTTCCTTCGTAAGAGGACCTGCACAGTGCCGACATCTCAATGAGCTTCTCGGATCCGAATCCCCCATCTCAGTTTTGTATTATATACTTCTTCCTTTTTCAGTCTTCTAAAACCAAGAGGCGAAGAATCAGAATACAAAACGAGTATTAATCTATGTGTTCTAGTTCAGACGTAGATAATATAACTAATAATTATTTCACAAAAGATGTTATATATCGTTTTGCCTATTGTATACCTAAGTGAATTTCAAAACAATATGCCAGTTAAATACATTCGACTTATAATCCACTCATTTTTTTTAGAGCGTATCGCTATTAAAAAAAAAGGTTTGCTTATCTCCATTCTTAAACAACAAATAGCTTAACACAAACAAATCCCGCATTATACATTCTTTTAGACGTCAAATACACCATTCTAAAACAACACATAGCTTAACAAAACATATGCCATCAAAATATCGGGAAATTTTTCTCAAACGTACTAAGAAACAAAACTGAATCAAGAAATGTAAGAACATAATCGAACCAAACTAAAACGACAAAAGTACTACTTTTATCAGTAAAAGCCTTCCTAACAATTAGTAACGGGATGTTTAAACATATTTTGTTGGCTTATCAACTTATTTAAAACAAATAAGCTTACTGAAAGGAGTTTCATTTAGATAAACATTTGTTAACAATATACGATTACTGAATTACGTACTTCATAAGCTCGTTTTATATCGCTTATCGGCATATCTTAAAGTACCTAAACTAATCCAAATGAACAAGACCTTATGAGCTTTATTCCTTATTCGCCATATTTCGATCAAAATCAACGATACAACAAAACATATAAAACGAAAGAAAACCGCACGAAACATATTAAAATAACAATACAAACAGCAATCAAATCAATTCATAGCTTCCTATATAAATTACATAATATCAAAATTAACAATAAATAGCTCAAAATTTACAAATTACAATACATACGAAATAAATATATAAATATGAATAATTCATAAAACAATTCATAAACCCTAAAATAAAATTAAAAAATTGTACCTTTTTTAGGGTTTGGAAAATTCAAAGGGAAATTGGAGAAATTGGAAACTGATACTCAGATCAGATCAGTGGCTTGAATTTGATGAGTATGGGCTGAAGCCTTTGTTAATTATATTTATTAACTAATGGCCCAAAATGGTGTTTAATTTTTGGGTTTTCGGGTTTCTTTGTTTCGGTTTTGTTTTTCTATTTACAAGGTCGGATAAGAAAAGAATCGAACCAAACCGAATTAAGTATAGAAAAATCATACTGAAAATGGTATTTTAATTTACATTGAGAAAACCAACTTTAAAAAAAATCTTAATATTTGTGAAAAAATTTAAATTTAAAAGAAAATTTGTAATTTAAGATTTATGATTACCGATTTAAATATTGGATATATTAATTTTACTAATTTAAATTAATTGATATATAAGAAAGTATGTACTTATTTTGTTTTTTCAGTTTTCAAAGTTTATGGATGTCTAAACCCTAGATTACCGAACAACCAAATACGAAAATATGTTCGTATATATATGTGTATAAGTGTATGTTTATATTTAAGACTTTTACAAGTATGTACGTATGATTATTGTATGCGAATTCTATCTTATGATCTCAATGCCTCTATAATTAATTAATTATATGTGTTATTATGGAAAAATTTATAAAAGTACCATCTTTTTGGAAACGATGATCAAAACTACCCGTGTTTTGGGACAAGTTTCAAAACTACCCCGTTCGCACCTTCTAGGTGCGAACTCTGTGAAACCAACAAATTTAACACAATGATCGCATCTGGGACTAGCGATCTATGTGAAATAATAAAAAAAAAGTATTTAGAGGGGTCGCATCTGGGACTAGCGACCCCTGTGAAGGGATAAAACTGCATGCATTTTACGTAGACCATTTGCCTATATATACCATATACACATAACTTACACATAATACTTACACAACACATACACAAAAACACACATTTCTACTCTCTAATTACAACATAAACTCAAACACAATCTACCAAAAATTTCGATGGAAAATTCACGACTTGCACAACTTCGCGAACAACTAGTTAGACTGGATGAGGAAAGAAATAGAGTGCAAAATGAAATTAACGAGATTACTGGAAACGCTGTTGAAGTTGATGATTCAAACCGCGTAATTTTAGCCGATAGTGCAAGAACATTCTATCTTCATGGGGATATAGGCAAAAGAGACGAAGATCAATACTGTTTGATTTCATTTTTACCAAGAAGTTTCAAATGCGAAAGAAACTTTTGGGGAGTTTTGCTTGGTTTGATGCAAAACAATGAATTGTGGGTTATGGTGAGTTTAATAACATTTGTGATTATTTAAAAATATTTAATAATTTAACTAACAAATTTTTTTTAACGCAGCATGTTGATGGGTGGATAAAAAGGTCGCTAATGGTTCATAAACGTGTTTTTCAAATTGAACCGAGTAGTAATTTGCGTAAGTTTGCCGTTATGCCTACCATATTTAACGGTATGTTCACGGAGGCAAATATGCACAAACTTGTAAAACTGTGTAATGGGACAAAACCTCCATATCCTGCCTGGTGGGAGGTCGATGACGTACTTATCCCCATATGTTGTCCGAATAACCATTGGTTTTTGTTGCAGTTTAACATTTATACATTAGAATTGACCATTTTCGATAGGGATTATTCAAGTATTCCGGATGAATTTCTTGATGAGGTCAAGGAAAAATACGAAGACGGTTTATTGGGCTTTTTGCACTTGATTACCTTTTTTGGTAGGGGGAGACAATCAATTGGTGCATATCCAGTCACAAACGTTGCACAAGTCTCACAATACCCGGGTAGTAACGAGAACTCGGCATTATATGTTTGTATGTTTATAGATAGGCTCCTAAGATTTGCGGATGAAGATTACATACGAAGTGATGTATCCGAGGAGATCGTGCAAGGTTTCCGCCAACATATGGCTAATTGTTTTTATAGTAAACGTACGGCATAGTTATTTGTTGTTTTTATATTGTTGTATGTTTTATTTTTATGTTGAATAAATTTTAACGTTATCTTTTGTAATATTTTGTTTATCTTTTAATATTATATTTTCGTAATTAATTAAATAACAATTTATAATAATATTATATTTTCGTAATTGACCGGTTTAATGTTATAAGTTTAATGCTAGTTGACCGGTTTTATGTTATAAGTTGAATGCTAGTTGACCGGTTTAATGCTAGTTGTTGACCGGTTTAATGTTATAAGTTTATGTTATAATTTATGTTATACTGTATTTAACAATATTTTTATTAACTATATGATAATAATATGTTATAAGTTTATGTTATAATTTATGTTTATAATGTTATAAGTTTATGTTATAATTTATGTTTAAAAAAACACATTGTTAACAAAATTGTAATATAAAGAACATTACAAAAACATAATTAAAAAAACAGTAATATAAATAACATTACAAAAACATTGTTTAAAAAAAAATTACAAATCTCTAACGACGACGACGACGATGATGAACTTGAGGATTCGGGTCACTTGGGGTATAACAATCTGGCGGTTGATGTTCTCTTTGCGGATACCGTCGATTACCATCTTCATTGTCAAAGGCATACTCCTGATAGTCTACAGGTGAAAAGTCACGATTTTGATGACTCGATTCACCACCTCGATGTTGCATCGCTGGTGGGGATGTCAAATAGTTATAATTATAACCCTCGGGAGGGGTATAATCTAAAAGTGACAAAAAACCTCCAGGAGGGGTATAACTTTGATTCGGAAATTCGAAGGGATCGGGATCCTGACTCTGGAATGGCATTGAATCGTGAGTCGGATAGTACATCGAAGTATCAAAGTTAACCCCATGCGATGGTTCCGGGTTAGAGGGACCGGCCTCGTCCACGTTAGAACGTGGCTGTGCACGCCTTCGAGGGGCATCTCTTTGGAACATCTGTTGGGGTACCGGGTCATAGTGCTCCATATAATTACTCGGCACGTGTGAAAATCGTTCAGTACTATTAATCTGATCCATATACTGCTGAGACAAATTTTCACCCCCCTGATGCCATCTTGTCATACCATCCATCTGCATTTATTTTTTTAACTTAGTGTTAACATTTTTTTAATTAATATATGTAAAATAATATAAAAGTTGATAAACATACCAGAAACTCTCGTTGTTCACCAAGAGGTTGAAACCCATGTGACGTCGACCCTGGGTTAGTGATATACTGCACAGTTCTAGGATGAAACCATGCAATATAATCAGGGGACGGACTAAAATCATTCACATAGTGTGATATTTGAATATTCGCATATCGTCGGTCCCACGCGTCAGTGTAGAGTTCGTGTTCTCCCGCCCAACTATGATTAAACTTACCAGTGCGAGATACAGCGTGTAAAAGTCTACAATCATCGTAACTAAATAATGGGGGACCCGGTACATCCTGAAACATACCAAATTGCCGCATTACTCTACTCACCGGATGAGGTTCGACAATCTCCCAACACACGAGATACGTTTCACATCTCCAATTTTCAGAATCTATTCTACAATATGCTGGAAGTTGTTGTAGAATATCCTCGTATGGAACCCAGTTAAACTATACACCAAAAAAATATTTATTAATAAATAGGATATATAATAAAATATATTATTTAATTAGTTAACTTATTTACCTCGTGTGTGGTCAATGCTGTAAGTTGTGATCGACATGTTGTCAAAACATGTGATGTAACTCTACCAAAATTTCTCTCCGCATGTTCATCTCCAAAACTGTTATTTTAAATCATATCATAAAATTATTAATAGAAAATGTATAATCATATAATGACATAAAGGTGTATTAAAATTTGATGGTCATAAATTAAAATAACATAACACATAAAAAAAAATCATAAAATAAAAAACCGAAAATAGATTAGATTAGCTTAAATAAGGTACATGTTAAGATAATAAGTTATTAATGTAGATAGATTAGCTTAAAGTATTTTTTTCTTTAGTAAAAAAAATCATAAAATAAAAAACCGAAAATATTCTTTAAAACACAAACTTAAAGTATTTTTTTCTTTAAAACATTGGTTTAATGAAAGTTTGTGTTTGAAAATTTAAGAAAACTTATAAGTTCGACAAATAAGCTGAAACAAATCTTTGTAAGTACATATATTATAAATTTATAAAATATATATATGTAAACGTTTTGTTCGTGATAAAGCGACTAATTAAAATTTCGTGATAAAGCTGAAACAAATCTTTGTAAGTACATATATTACAAATCTTTGTAAGTACATATATTATAAATTTATAAAATACATGCTGGACGTTGCATTTTATTTTTTTCCTTTCAGATTCTATTCCAACAAGCTAATATAATAATGAGAATGAAATTAAAATAATTATTAAGCACATAGGTTTGACTACTAACAACGATCTTTCATTGTCATGTTTATTGAAATTAAGGTGTTAATTAGCTGGAAATAAACTATATATATGCAAATACAATTTAATTTTATAGATAGGTGTTTAGACATATTCAAATTCGGTATCATCTATCTGTTTTAAGAATCAAATTAGTCAAACCTTTATTAATGGCCAATATAGAAAAACCCACGTTAATTACATACTTATAAACAAGTTTTA